>JAPFBE010000573.1:0-40473 GCA_034336665.1 Luscinia megarhynchos
GGGCTACGTATTGCTGGAAACTGGATTGGGGACACTGGAGACAGGAAATTTGGGACATGGAACTGGAGACTGGGGACAGGACATTGGGGACACACTCCAGGACACTGGGGACACACCCAGGATGTTGGGGACACATCCAGGACATTGGGGACTGGGGACAGTGGGGATTGGGGACAGGATACTGGGACAGGATATTGGGGATAGGGAAATTCAGGATTGGGGACAGGACACTGGGACAGGACAGCGAGGGGACAGGCCCAAAGCCATTGGGGACAGGGACACCAGGACACACCCAGGACATTGGGGACTGGGACAGTGGGGACAGACACTGAGGGACACCCAGGACACTGGGGACACTAGACATACCCAGGACACTGGGGACACTGGGGACACTGGGACAGGACACTGGGACACACCCAGGACATTGGGGACACTGGGGACACGACACTAGACAGGACACTGGGACAGGGCACTGGGGACACTGGGGACACTGGGGACACTGAGGGACACTGGGGACACGACACTGGGGACAGGACACTGGGGACACTGGGGACACACCCAACCCCCTGGGCCTCTCCCAGCTGCCCACAGCTGAGGAGCCTCCAAAACTGAGCCCCTTCCCCATTTCCCTCCAGAGCATTTCAAACACCCCAATATCCAACCTAATGAACATAATAACACTTAAAATATTTGATACAACATTTAACAATCACATCAAATTAATAATCAATATTTTAATATAAATACATAATACTTAAATTAAAATATTGACTATTAATATATTAAACATTTTAACATAATTATAATTTTAGTAATATAATATGTGATATTCTAATATAATATTTAACTTTTAATATAATAATATGTAATATTTTTATATAACAATATTTAAATTGTTTAATATAATAATATTTAATATTTATTTTAGGATTATTTTAAATAAACCTTTCCTACCCAGAAGGGGAGTGAACCCAGCAGTGAGGGACTGATTTCTTTTCCCATTTCCTTTTCCCATTTCCTTTCCCATTCCCATACTCAAATTTTTCCAGCCCACAGCAGTTCTCACCTTCCCTTCAAGGATCATCTGTTTCCTTTATTGATTTCTTCTTCTCATCAAAAATCCATCCCCTCCAGCTCCTGGCACGGGAAAAGCAGCAGAGCAGGACTCAGACACAAAAACCCCAAAAATGATGAAAAAACCCAAAATGGTGGGAAAAAAACCCCAAAATGTGGACAAAAAAACCCAAAAATGGTGAAAAAAAACCCAAAAATGGTGGAAAAAAAAGGTGAAAAAACCCCCAAAAATGGTGAAAAACCCCAAAAATGCTGAAAAAGAACCAAAAATGGTGGAAAAAAACCAAAAATGGTGAAAAAACCCCAAAATGGTGAAAACCCCCAAAAAATGCTGGAAACTTCAAAAAATGGTGAGAAAAAACCCCAAAAATGGTGAAAAAACCCCCCCAAAAATGGTGAAAAAAACTCCAAAATGGTGGGAAACCCCCAAAAATGGTGAAAAAACCCTCCAAAAATGGTGGAAAAAACCAAAAATGGTGAAAAACCACAAAAATGTTGAAAAAAACCCCAAAAATGGGTGAAAAACCCACAAAAATGGTGGGAAAAAACCCCAAAAAATGATGGAAAAAACCCAAAATGGTGGAAAAAACGCCAAAATGGTGGAAAACCCCCAAAATGGTGAAAACCCTCCAAAATGAGAACAGAAAAAACCCCCAAAAATGGTGGGAAAAAACCCCAAAAATGGTGGAAAAAAACCCCAAAGTAGTGGAAAAACAGCCCAAAATGGTGAAAAAATCTCCCCAAAAATGGTGAAAACCCCCTCCAAAAATGGTGAAAAAAAAATGGTGAAAAAACCCTCAAAAACGGTGAAAAAAACCCCCAAAAATCGTGAAAAAAAAACCCAAAAAATGGTGAAAAAAATCCCAAAAATGGTGAAAAAAAACCCCAAAATGGTGAAAAACCCCCAAAAATGGTGAAAAAAAACCCCAAAATGGTGAAAAAAAAATGCAAAATGGTGAAAAAAAAACCAAAAATGGTGAAAAACCCCAAAAAAACAGGATGGACCAAGGGCAGCCTCCCCTACACATGCAGAATTCTCAAATTCTGAAAATTTTGGAACCCAGAAATGCCAATCCCCCTGGGATTTTTGAGTTTCTGACTCTGATTTTTAGGGGAACACAGCTTTGGAGAAGGATTCCAAAATTTGAGTGATGGAATTGAAATCACAAGTTTGTCATTAGAACAGAAATTGGAATTTCACAGGGTGAAGGGTTTGGAATTTGGGGTTTTTGGAATATAGTAAATATATTCAAATATATTTTAGAAAATATAGGAATATATTTTAAAAAATAGTAATTATTCAAATATATTTTAGAAAATAGTAATAAATTCTAATATATTTTAGAAAATAGTAATAAATCTAATATGTTTTAAAAAATAGTAATTATTCTAATATATTTTAGAAAATACCAATAGGAACAAGATGGAGGTTCTTGGGAGCAGTTTCTTGTTCTTTTTTTTTTTTTCCTCCTAGTTTCAGGTAATAACTTTGGGTTGTGTGCAATCAAAATTAATTTAATTAATTTAATTAGTGCTGCCCCCGTGGGTCTCAGTCACTCACAATCTCCACACTCCCCTCCTGGTGACGCTCACTTGGGTCAGGATGTTCAGCACCTGGCTGCTCCTCCACTGAGAACTCCTGCAGCTTCAGCTCTAAAACGGGGAGAAAGCCCAAAAATCAGGGGCAGAAATGGAAAAAAGAAAATTCAAAAAACAGAGAGAAATGGGGAGAAAAAATCCAAAAATCACGGTGACATATGGAGAGGGAAAATCCAAAAATGGAGAGAGAAAATCCAAAAATCAGGGTGAGATATGGAGAGGGAAAATCCAAAAATTGAGAGGGAAAAATTCAAAAATCAGGGTGAGATATGGGGAGAAAAAAACCCAAAAATCAGAGTGAGAAATGGAAAGAAAATCCAAAAATGGGGAGGGAAAAATCCAAAAATCAGGGTGAGATATGGAGAGGGAAAATCCAAAGATCAAAGTGAGACATGGGGAGGGAAAATCCAAAAATGGAGAGGGAAAAATCCAAAAACCAGGGGGTGAGACATGGGGAGGGGAAAAATCCAGAAATTGGGAGGAAAATCCAAATGCAGAGGGAAAATCCAAAAACCAGGGTGAGACATGTGGAGGGAAAATCCAAAAATGGAGAGGGAAAATCCAAAAATGGAGAGGGAAAATCCAAAAATGGAGAGGGAAAATCCAAAGATCAGAGTGAGAAATGGAAAGAAAATCCAACAAAAAATGAGAGGGAAAATCCAAAAAATGGAGAGGAAAATCCAAAGAAATCAGGGTGAGATATTGGAGAGGGAAAATCCAAAAATCAGTGTGAGACATGGGGAGGGAAAATCCAAAAAATGGAGAGGGAAAAATCCAAAAATGGAGAGGGAAAAATCCAAAAATCAGAGTGAGAAATGGAAAGAAAATCCAGAAATTGGGAGGGAAAATGCAAAAAGCAGGGGAAGAAATGGAAAAAGAAAATCCAAAAATGGAGAGGGAAAAGCCAAAAATCAGGGGGAGATAGGGGATAAAAAATCCAAAAACCAGGGTGAGCTGTGGGGAGGGAAAATTTAAAAATCAGGGTGAGACACAGAAAGGGAAAATCCAAAAAATGGGAGGGAAAATCCAAAAATGGAGAGGGAAAAGCCAAAAATCAGAGTGAGAAATAGAAAGAAAATCCAGAAATTGGGAGGGAAAATGCAAAAAGGAGGAGAAATAATGGAAAAAGAAAATCCAAAAATGGAGAGGGAAAATCCAAAAATCAGGGGAGCACACAGAGAGGGAAAATTCAAAATCAGGGGTGAGATATGGGGAGAAAAAAATCCAAAAATCAGAGTGAGATATGGAAAGAAAAATCCCAAAAATGGGGAGGGAAAATCTAAAAAGCAGGGTGAGATATGGGAGGAATAGGAAGGGAAAGGGAAATGAAAAAGGAGGGAAAGGGGAAAAAGGAAAAGGGGAAAAGGAAAAAGGGGAAAGGGGAGGGAAGGAAAAGGGAAATGAGGGAAAAGGGAGTGAAAGGGAAAAAAGAAAAGGGCAAGGGTGGGGAGAGGGAAAGGAAAAAGAAAAAAGGGGAAGGGAAAGGGAAAGGGAAAAGTGGGAAAGGGGGAAAGGAAGGGAGAGGGAAAGGGAAATCAGAAAAGGAAAGAGAGAGGAAAGGAGAAAGGGGGAAAGGGGAGAGAAGGGGAAGGAAGGGGAAAGGAGAGGAGAAAGGGGAAAGGGGAAAAGGGGAAGAGGAGAAAAAGGGAAAAAGGGGAAAAAGGAAAAAGGGAAAAGGAAAAGGGAAAAGGAAAAAGGAAAAGGGAAGGAGGAAAGGAAAAGGAAAGGAAAAGGGAAAGGGAAAAGGAGGGAAAAAGGAAAGGGAAAGGGAAAAAGGAAAAGGAAAGGAAAAAGGGAAAGGAAAAGGAAAGGGAAAAAGGGAAAAGGAAAGGGGAAAAGGAAAGGGAAGGAAAGGGAAAGGGAAAAGGGAAAAGAGGAAAAGGAAAAAGAGAAAAAGGAAAGAGAAAAGGAAAGGGGAAAGGGAAAAGGGAGAAGGAGCAGAGCTGCACTCACTGATCTCGGCCTCGATGGCGTGCACCAGGTGAATGTCGTACTGAGTGACTGACAGCGTGAGAGGGCCAGGCCTGTCCCTCCCTGAGTGGGGACAGCAGGAGGGACAGGCAGGGACAGACAGGGACAGACAGACAGGGACAATCAGGGACTGGCCAAGGTGCTGCAGGCAGGAGGGGCGACCCCAAACCAGCCCCCAGCCCCATCCCACGGAGATCCTTCCCCTCTGCAAACCCCGTTACAGACTCCATGGTGCTCCACCCTCACACCCAGGGCAGGCCTCCCTGCTGGCCCTGTCCCCTCTCACCCCTCCCTGCTGGCCCTGTCCCCTCCCTGGTGACCCTGTCCCTCTCTCTGCTGGCCCTGTCCCTCCCTGCTGGCCCTGTCCCCTCTCTGGGTGGCTGTCACCCCCCTGCTGGCCCTGTCCCTCTCCCTGCTGGCCCTGTCCCCTCTCACCCCTCCCTGCTGGCCCTGTCCCCTCCCTGGTGGCCCTGTCCCTCCCTGCTGGCCCTGTCCCTCTCCCTGCTGGCCCTGTCCCTCCCCTGCTGGCTCTGTCCCTCCCCTGCTGGCCCTGTCCCCTCTCACCTCTCTCTGCTGACCCTGTCCCCTCTCTGGGCTGTCACCCCTCCCTGCTGGCCCTGTCCCTCTCCCTGCTGGCTCTGTCCCTCTCACCCCTCCCTGCTGGCCTTGTCACCCCCTCTCTGCTGGCCCTGTCCCCTCTCCATCCTGGCCCTGTCCCCTCTCTGCTGGCCCTGTCCCTCTCACCCTCCCTGGTGGCCCTGCCCCCTCTCTGGGTGGCTGTCACCCCCTCCCTGGTGGCCCTGTCCCTCCCTGCTGGCCCTGTCCCCTCTCACCCCTCCCTGGTGGCTCCCTGTCCCTCCCTGCTGGCCCTGTCCCTCTCACCCCCTCCCTGCTGGCCCTGTCCCTCCCCTGCTGGCCCTGTCCCTCTCACCCCTCCCTGCTGGCCCTGTCCCCTCCCTGCTGGCCCTGTCCCCTCTCACCAGCCCGTGCTGTCCTGCCCACACGGTGGATGTAGATTTTGGGCAGCCCTGGGGTGTTGTGGTTGATGACAAGCTGGACTGCAGGGATGTCCAATCCTCTGGAATGCAGAGGGGAAAAATAAAAAAAAATCATTCAGCTGTGGAAAAACAAACTTTAAATATTATAGAATGATAAAATGCCAGAATGGTCTGGGGAGGGTGGGACTTTAAATCTCATTTAATTCCAGGCTTTGCCTTGGGCAGGGACGTTTCCACAGTGCCAGGGGTCTCAGCTTAATTCTCCAAAAGCCCCAGGTTCTCATGGATAAATCTTTATTGGGGATTGGAGCACAATTTCCTTCCTCACAGAGCTCAACAATTCCCTAATGACTCCATTCTCACAGTTCAACATTTTCCAACTTCTCCCTCATAATTCCCAAATTTATTCTCAGAGTTCAACAATTCCCTGACTCCATTCTCAAGCTGAACAATTCCCAACTCCTCCTCCATGTTCAACAATTCCCAGACTCATTCCTCACCGAGTTCTGCAATTCCTTGACTCCATTCTCACAGAGTTCAACAATTCCCAACTCCTCTCTCAGGTTCTTAGGTCTCATTCCTCAAGGAGTTCAACAATTCCCTGACTTCGTTCTCGCAGTTCAAAAATTCCCAAACTCCTTTCTCAGAGCTGAACAATTCCCAACTCCTCCTCCAGAACAATTCCCAAACTCGTTCCTCTCAGAGTTCAACAATTCCCTGATTCTGTTCTCAGAATTCAAGAATTCCCAACTCCTCCTCCAGGATCAACAATTCTCAAATTCACTTCTCAGAGAGTTCAACAAATCCCAAACCCATTCCTCCAGGAGTTCAAGAATTCCCTGACTCCATTCTCAGAGAGTTCAACAGCTCCCAAACCCATTCCTCAGGGAATTCAACAGTTCCCAAACCCATTCCTCTCACAGTTCAACAATTCCCAACTTCTTTCTCAGAGTGCAACAATTCCCAAACTGCTCTCCCAGGTTCAACAATTCCCAAACTCATTCCTCAAGGAGTTCAGCAATCCCCTCACTTTGTTCTCACAGTTCAACAACTCCCCTGGAGCTGCCCCTGCCAGACCCTGGCACCCCCAGCCCCTCCCTGGGCAGAGCTCAGCTCCCCCAGGCTCCAGAGCCCAGCTCAGCCAGGCTGGGATCAGCCTGTCCCACCCAAATTTGGGGGATTTGCCCTTGCTAAGCTCAGCCTGAGCTTTAGTGAGAGCTTTAGCCTCACCTGGCAGCCACATCTGTGGCAATGAGGATCTTGAAGATGCTGGACTTGAACTTGGCCAGAGCTGCAAATCTTTGTTTCTGGGGGGAGGAAACTGCAGGTGAGGGGGGTGGGAGCAGCTGGAGCAGCAGCTGGAGCAGCAGCTGGAGCAGCAGCTGGAGCAGCTGGAGCAGCAGCTGGAGCAGCAGCTGGAGCAGCCCCTGCAGCCTCACCTGCTTCATCATGGAGTGCAGAGCCACCGAGGGGAACTGGAACCTCCTCAGCATCATGTTCAGCACCTGGCAGTCCCTGGGAGGGAGGGAAAAAACAAAAACCAACAGGAAAATCCTCAGGATGCACAGAGGGGATGGGTCAGGATAGAGCTGGGACAGCAGGGATTGTGCCAGGGTGATCAAAAAAAAATAAAATGGTTTGGAACATTCCTGGGATGGGAAAACTGTAATTTTCACAGGGCAGGGATTGTGCCAGGATGATCCAAAAAACACAAAATAAAGTGTTCTGGGACATTCCTGGGGTGGAAAAAACGGGACAGGGTGATTCCAGAAATGGAAAAACTAATTTTCACAGGCAAGGACTGTCTTAGTGTGATCCAGCACAGTCTGGGACCACACCAGGGATGAGAAAAATGGAATTTTCATAGGCAGGGCTTATCCCAGTATCCCAGGGTTCTCCAGCATGGCCAGGGACCATTCCAGGGGTGGGAAAAATGGAATTTTCACAGGCAGGGATTGTGCCAGGGTGATCCAAAATGGCCTGGGACAATTCCAGGGGTGGGAAAAATGGTGTCCCAGTGTCCCAGGATGATCCAGCACAGTCTGGGACAATTCCAGGGGTGGAAAAATGGAATTTTCACAGGCAGAGACACAGTCTGGGACAGTTCCAGGGGTGGAAAAATGGAATTTTCACAGGCAGGGACTGTCCCAGGATGATCCAGCACAGTCTGGGACAATTCCAGGGGTGGAAAAATGGAATTTTCACAGGCAGGGACTGTCCCAGGATGATCCAGCACAGCCTGGGACAGTTCCAGGGGTGAGAAATCCATGCCAGGGCTGAGTGCCAGGGCTGAGCTCTCACTTGCAGGTTTTGGTGAAGATGATGATGGCCCAGTCGTGGTGCTGCTCCTGGAAGCTCTGCACCAGGTGCACCAGGTAAGCATCCTTCAGTGCCTCAGGCACCAGCAGGTAACGCTGCTCCAGCCCCTCCACTGTCCTCACCCTGCAGGAAAGGGGGAAAATGGGAAATCCTGGGTGAGGGAGGCTGGAAATGCTCTCCAGGATCAGGAAAACCATCCCTCACCCTGCAGGGGAAAAGGAGGAAAATGGGAAATCCTGGGTGAGGGAGGCTGGAAATGCTCTCCAGGATCAGGAAATCCATCCCTCACCCTGCAGGGAAAGGGGAAATGGGAAATGCCAGGGTTAGGGGGGCTGGAAATGCCCTCCAGGGTCAGGGAATCCATCCCTCACCCTGCAGGGAAAGGGGGAAAAATGCGAAATCCAGGGTTAGGGGGCTGGAAATGCCCTCCAGGATCAGGGAATCCATCCCTCACCCTGCAGGGAAAGGGGGAAAATGGGAAATCCTGGGTGAGGGAGGCTGGAAATGCTCTCCAGGATCAGGAAAACCATCCCTCACCCTGCAGGGAAAGGAGGAAAATGGGAAATCCTGGGTGAGGGAGGCTGGAAATGCTCTCCAGGATCAGGAAATCCATCCCTCACCCTGCAGGGAAAGGGGAAATGGGAAATGCCAGGGTTAGGGGGCTGGAAATGCCCTCCAGGGTCAGGGAATCCATCCCTCACCCTGCAGGGAAAGGGGGAAAAATGCGAAATCCAGGGTTAGGGGGCTGGAAATGCCCTCCAGGATCAGGGAATCCATCCCTCACCCTGCAGGGAAAGGGGGAAAATGGGAAATCCTGGGTGAGGGAGGGTGGAAATGCCCTCCAGGATCAGGGAGTGCATCCCACACCAAGTCCCTGGACACCTCCTTCCATTTTCCATGAGGAAATTCCTGCTGTTCCCCCACCTGGGCACCCTGGGGTGGTTCCCCCCTGCCCTGGTGCCCCCTGGGACCCCCCTCCTGTCCCCTCCTGCTGGGGACTTGTGGACATTGGGAATGATCCTGATCCTGCTTTTCTCCAGGATGAGCCCCTCCCCAGCCCCCTCAGGAATTCCCAGCCCCTTCCAGGAATTCTCCAGCCCCTTCCCAGCTCCTTCAGGAATTCTTCAACCCATTTCCAGCTCACTCAGGAATTCTCCAGCTCCCTCAGCGATTCTTCAACCTCTTCCCAACTCTTTCAGGAATTTTCATCCTCCTTCCCAGCTCCCTCAGGAATTCTCCAGCCCCTTCCCAGAAATTCTTCAGCTCCTTCCCAGCTCCTTCAGGAATTCTTCAACCCTTTTCCAGCTCCCTCAGAAATTCTCCAGCCCCTTCCCAGAAATTCTTCAGCTCCTTCCCAGCTCCTTCAGGAATTCTTCAACCCTTTTCCAGCTCCCTCAGAAATTCTCCAGCCCCTTCCAGAAATTCTCCAGCTCCTCCCCAGCTCCCTCAGGAATTCTCTATCCCCATTCCAGGTCCCTCAGGAATTTTCCATCTCCTTCCCAGCTCCCTCAGGAATTCTCTATCCCTTTTCCCAGCTCCCTCAGGAATTCTTCAACCCTTTTCCAGGTCCCTCAGGAATTCTCTAGCTCCTTTCCAGTTTGCCTTAGGAATTCTCCATCCCCTTTCCCAGCCCCCTCAGGAATTCTCCATCCCCTTTCCCAGCCCCCTCAGGAATTCTCCAGCCTCTTCCCAGTTTCCTTCAGGAATTCTCCAGCCATTTCCCAGCCCCCTCATGAATTCTCCATCCCTTTTCCAGCTCCCTCAGGAATTCTCCAGCCCTTTCCCAAAAACTCTCCAGCTCTCTCTCAGCTCCCTCAGGAATTCTCCAGCCCCTTCCAGGAATTCTCCATCCCTTTCTCAGCCCCCTCAGGAATTCCCAGCCCCTTCCAGGAGTTCTCCAGCCCTTTCCCAGCTTCCCCAGGAATTCTCCATCCCTTTTCCAGCTCCCTCAGGAATTCTCCAGCCCCTTCCACGAATTCTCCATCCCTTTCTCAGCCCCCTCAGGAGTTCCCAGCCCCATCCAGGAGTTATCCAGCCCTTTCCCATCTCCCCCAGGAATTCTCCATCCCCATCCCAGCCCCCACAGCCACTCCTGGCTCTCCAGCCCCTCCCTGCCCTTATCCTGACACCCCCAAACACCCAGCGGCGGTATGCCAACACAGGAAAATAAAAAAAATCAGGAAAAGGGAATTAAAAAGAAAAAAACCAGGAAGAACTGGACTAGAGGGGCACTCACTGGGACTCAGCCTGCCAGAAGAAGGGTTTGTTGGCAGCCAGGCCCTGCAGCTGGCTCAGGGTGGCCGTGAGGGTGGCACTGAAGAGCAGGGTCTGGCGGCGAGCGGGCAGCGCCTCCAGGATCAGCTCCAGGTCAGCGCTGAAATCCGCACAGCCCTGCTCCAGCAGGCGGTCAGCCTCGTCCAGCACCTGGGAACAGCTCCCTGAGCGGGCAGCCAGCTGGGAGCCAGCTGGGAACCAGCTGGGGCACTGGGAATGCACACTGGGAATGAGGGAGCCAGCTGGGAGTACTGGGAATGCACACTGGGAATGAGGGGAGGCCAGCTGGGGCACTGGGGAATGCACACTGGGAATGAGGGGAACCAGCTGGGATACTGGGAATGTACACTGGGAATGAGGGGAGCCAGCTGGGGGCACTGGGAATGTACACTGGGAATGAGGGGAACCAGCTGGGGCACTGGGAATGCACACACTGGGAATGCGGGGAGCCAGCTGGGATACTGGGAATGTACACTGGGAATGAGGGAGACCAGCTGGGGCACTGGGAATGTACCCAGGGATGGAGGGGAACCAGCTGGGGTACTGGGAATGTACACTGGGAATGAGGGGAACCAGTTGGGATACTCGGAATGCACACTGGGAATGAGGGGAACCAGCTGGGGGCACTGGGAATGCACACTGGGAATGAGGGGAGCCAGCTGGGGCACTGGGAATGCACACTGGGAATGAGGGGAACCAGCTGGGGCACTGGGAATGCACACTGGGAATGAGGGAGCCAGCTGGGATACTGGGAATGCACACTGAGATGAGGGGGAACCAGCTGGGGCACTGGGAATGCACACACTGGGAATGAGGGGAGCCAGCTGGGGCACTGGGAATGCGAGGGGAACCAGCTGGGGCACTGGGAATGCACACTGGGAATGAGGGGAGCCAGCTGGGGCACTGGGAATGCACACTGGGAATGAGGGGGAGCCAGCTGGGGCACTGAGAATGCACACTGGGAATGAGGGGGAGCCAGCTGGGGGCACTGGGGAATGCACACTGGGAATGCGGGGGAGCCAGCTGGGATACTGGGAATGCACACTGGGAATGAGGGGAACCAGCTGGGGGCACTGGGAATGCACACTGGGAATGAGGGAAAACCAGCTGGGGCACTGGGAATGCACACTGGGAATGAGGGAAACCAGCTGGGATACTGGGGAATGTACACTGGGAATGAGGGGGAGCCAGCTGGGGCACTGGGGAATGTACACTGGGAATGAGGGGGAGCCAGCTGGGGCACTGGGAATGCACACTGGGAATGAGGGGAGCCAGCTGGGATACTGGGAATGTACACTGGGAATGAGGGAGACCAGCTGGGGCACTGGGAATGTACCCAGGGATGGAGGGGAACCAGCTGGGGTACTGGGAATGTACACTGGGAATGAGGGAACCAAGCTAAGTTACTGGGAATGCACACTGGGAATGAGGGGAGCCAGCTGGGGCACTGGGAATGCACACTGGGAATGAGGGGAGCCAGCTGGGGCACTGGGAATGCACACTGGGAATGAGGGGAGCCAGCTGGGGCACTGGGAATGCACACTGGGAGTGAGGGAACCAAGCTAAGTTACTGGGAATGCACACTGGGAATGAGGGGAACCAGTTGGGATACTGGGAATGTACCCAGGGAATGAGGGGAACCAGTTGGGATACTGGGAATGTACACTGGGAATGAGGGGAACCAGTTGGGATACTCGGAATGCACACTGGGAATGAGGGGAACCAGCTGGGGTACAGGGAATGCACACTGGGAATGAGGGAACCAAGCTAAGTTACTGGGAATGCACACTGGGAATGAGGGAGACCAGCTGGGGCACTGGGAATGCACACTGGGAATGAGGGAGACCAGCTGGGGCACTGGGAATGCACACTGGGAATGAAAGGGAGCCAGCTGGGGGCACTGGGAATGTACCCAGGGATGGAGGGGAACCAGCTGGGGTACTGGGAATGTACACTGGGAATGAGGGAACCAAGCTAAGTTACTGGGAATGCACACTGGGAATGAGGGGAGCCAGCTGGGGTACTGGGAATGCACACTGGGAATGAGGGGAGCCAGCTGGGATACTGGGAATGCACACTGGGAATGAGGGGAGCCAGCTGGGGCACTGGGAATGCACCCAGGGAATGGAAGAAACACCACAGAATTCCCAGAAACCCACCCAGGGAATGAGGAAACCCCACAGAACCCCAGAAACCCACCCAAGAAATGGAACAAACCCCAGAGAATTCCCAGGAATCCACCCAAGGAATGAGGACACCCCACAGAATTCCCAAGGAATGGAACAAACCGCAGAGAATTCCCAGGTATTCCCCCGGGATGGAACAAACCACCCAGGATTCCCGGGAATGCCCCAGGGATAGAACAGACCCCCCAGGACTCCCGGAATTCCCCCAGGGATGGAAAAACCCCACAGAATTCCCAGAAATCCACCCAAGGAATGAGGAAACCCCACAGAATTCCCAAGGAATGGAACAAACACCCCAGGATTCCCAGGAATACCCCAGGGATAGAACAGACTCCCCAGAATTCCCAGGAATTCACCCAGGGATGGAGCAGACCCCCAGGATTTCCAGGAATGCCCCCAGGGATGGAACAAACCCCCCAGGATTCCCGGGAATCCCCCCAGGGATGGAGCAGACCCCCCAGGATTCCCGGGAATCCCCCCAGGGATGGAGCAGACCCCCCAGGATTCCCGGGAATGGAGCAGATGCCCCAGGACTCCCAGGATTTCCCCAGGGATGGAGCAGACTCCCAGGATTCCCAGGAATGGCCCCAGGGATGGAGCAGACCCCCAGGATTCCCGGAATTTCCCCCAGGGATGGAACAGACCTCCAGGATTCCCGGGAATGGAGCAAACCCCCAGGATTCCCGGGAATGCCCCAGGGATAGAACAGACCCCCAGGATTCCCAGGAATCCCCCCAGGGAATGAGGAAACCCCCCAGGATCCCCGGGAATCCCCCCAGGGAATGAGGAAACCCCCCAGGATTCCCGGGAATGCCCCCAGGGACAGAGCAGACCCCGGAGCGCGCTCACCAGGAGCTGCAGCTGGCGCAGGCTGAAGGTGCTGGAGCTGCGCAGGTGGTCGGCGAGGCGCCCGGGCGTGGCGATCACCACGTGCGGCCGGCGGGACAGCGCCAGCGCCTGCGCCACCATGTCTGGGGACAGCGGGAACGGGCATCGGACTGGGAATGGGGGATCCAACTGGGAACGGGGGAATCCAACTGGGAGCAGGGGAATCCAACTGGGAAGCGGGGGATGGGACTGGGAACAGGGGATCGGACTGGGAAGCGAGGGGACTCGGACTGGGAACGGGGGAATCGGACTGGGAAGCGGGGCATCGGACTGGGAGCGGGGATCCAACTGGGAGCAGGGGGATCCGACTGGGAACGGGGATAGGACTGGGAGCAGGGGAATCCAACTGGGAACAGGGGATCCGACTGGGAACGGGGGATCAGACTGGGAACGGGGAATCGGGACTGGGAACGGGGGAATCGGACTGGGAGCAGGGGGATCCCTAACTGGGAACGGGCAATCGGACTGGGAACGGGGAATCGGACTGGGAACGGGGGGATCCTAACTGGGGAACGGGCAATCGGACTGGGAACGGGGAATCGGACTGGGAAGCAGGGGAATCGGACTGGGAACGGGGAATCCTAAGGGTAGGGAGCAGGGGATCCAACTGGGAGCGGGGGATCCCGACTGGGAACAGGGGAGTCGAACTGGGAACGGGCAATCGGACTGGGAACGGGGGGATCCAACTGGGAGCGAGGGGGATCGGACTGGGAAACGGGGGAATAGGACTGGGAACGGGGGAATCCGACTGGGAACGGGGGATCCGACTGGGAGCAGGGGGATCCGACTGGGAATGGGGAATCCAACTGGGAACGGGGGCATCGGACTGGGAAGCGGGGAATCGGACTGGGAGCAGGGGATCCAACTGGGAAGCGGGGCATCGGACTGGGAGCAGGGGGAGTCCAAACTGGGAACGGGGGAATCCCGAACTGGGAGCAGGGGGGATCAGACTGGGAATGGGGGGCGGTCCCAACTGGGAACAGGGGAGTCCGAACTGGAATGGGCAATCCAGACTGGGAGCGGGGAATCCGAACTGGGAACGGGGCATCCCGGAACTGGGAGCAGGGGAATCCGAGAACTGGGAGCGGGCGGTCCCAACTGGGAATGGGGGCAATCCGAACTGGAAACGGGCTATCCGAGACTGGGAGCAGGGCGGTCCCAACTGGGAGCGGAGGAATCGAACTGGGAGCAGGGGCAATCCGAACTGGGAGCAGGGGGAATCCTAACTGGGAGCAGGGGGAATCCGGAACTGGGAGCAGGGGCGGTCCCAACTGGGAATGGGGCAATCCCGAACTGGGAGCGGGGGCTATCCGAACTGGGAGCAGGGCGGTCCCAACTGGGAAGGAGGAATCCGAGCTGGGAGCGGGGCAATCTGAACTGGGGAATGGGGCAATACCAAACTGGGAATGGTGGGAATTCCAAACTGGGAATGGCGGAAATTCCAAACTGGGAACAGGGGAATTCCATGGGAATGGGGTGATGCGAACTGGGAATGGTGGGAATTCCAAAATGGGAATGGTGGGAATTCCAAACTGGGAACGGGGCGATCCAAACTGGGAATGGTGGGAATTCCAAACTGGGAATGGAAGCGATCCAAACTGGGAGCGGTGGGAATTCCAAACTGGGAGCGGGGCAATTCCAAACTGGGAGCGGGGCAATTCCAAACTGGGAACGGGGCTGGGAATGGAGCAATCCAAACTGGGAACGGGGCAATCCAAACTGGGAATGGGGCAATCCAAACTGGGAATGGGGCAATTCCAAACTGGGAATGGGGCAATTCCAAACTGGGAACGGCAGGAATCCAAACTGGGAATGGGGGAATTCCAAACTGGACTGGGAATGTTGGGATCAGGAGCAGGGAGAGCAGCCAGGGAAGGGATGGGGATCAGGGAAAGGCTCAGAGATTTGGGATGGATTTAAAGAAAAAGTCCAGGAAATTTGGGATGGAGATCAAGGAAATGTTCAGGGAATTGGGATGGAGATGAGATCCCCCAAAAACTGCTGGGGCACTGACCCCCCAGGGAATGATCCAACCCCAAAGCTCCCACACCTGCAGCACCCCCAGGCTGGGATTTTGGGATTTTTAGGATTTGGGGATTTTTGGGACTCACCCAGATCCCCCACCACCACAGAGCTCCCACACCTGCAGCACCCCCAGGCTGGGATTTTGGGATTTTGGGATTTTTGGGATTTTTGGGACTCACCGACACCTCCCATCACCACAGAGCTCCCACACCTCCAGCACCCCCAGGCTGGGATTTGGGATTTTTGGGATTTTGGGATTTTTGGGACTCACCCAGACCTCCCACCACCACAGAGCTCCCACACCTCCAGCACCCCCAGGCTGGGTTTTGGGATTTTTGGGACTCACCCAGACCTCCCACCACCACACAGCTCCCACACCTCCAGCACCCCCAGGCTGGGATTTTGGGATTCTGGGATTTTGGGATTTTTGGGACTCACCCAGACCTCCCACCAGCACAGAGCTCCCACACCTCCAGCACCCCCAGGATGGGATTCTGGGATTTTTGGGACTCACCCACACCACCCACACCCCCCAGGCTGGGATTTTGGGACTTTGGGATTTTTGGGACTCACCCACACCTCCCACACCTCCAGCACCCCCCAGGCTGGGATTTTGGGATTTTGGGATTTTGGGATTTTTGGGATTTTGGGATTTTTGGGACTCACCCAGACCTCCCACCACCACAGAGCTCCCACACCTCCAGCACCCCCAGGCTGGGTTTTGGGATTTTTGGGATTTTGGGGTTTTTGGGACTCACCCAGACCTCTCATACCTCCAGCACCCCCAGGCTGGGATTTTGGGATTTTGGGGTTTTTGGGACTCACCCAGACCCCCCACCACCACAAAGCTCCCACACCTGCAGCACCCCCAGGCTGGGATTTTTGGGATTTTTGGGATTTTGGGACTCACCCACACAGCTCCCACACCTCCAGCACCCCCAGGCTGGGATTTTGGGATTTTTTGGGATTTTGGGATTTTTGGGATTTTGGGATTTTTGGGACTCACCCAGACCTCCCACCACCACAGAGCTCACACACCTCCAGCACCCCCAGGCTGGGTTTTGGGATTTTGGGATTTTTGGGGTTTTGGGACTCACCCAGACCTCTCATACCTCCAGCACCCCCAGGCTGGGATTTTTGGGATTTTGGGACTCACCCAGACCCCCCACCACCACAAAGCTCCCACACCTGCAGCACCCCCAGGCTGAGATTTTGGGATTTTTGGGATTTTGGGACTCACCCACACCTCCCATACCTCCAGCACACCCAGGCTGGGATTTTGGGATTCTGGGATTTTGGGATTTTTGGGACTCACCCAGACCTCCCACCACCACAGAGCTCCCACACCTCCAGCACCCCCAGGCTGGGATTTTGGGATTTTTGGGACTTTGGGATTTTTGGGACTCACCCACACCACCCACACCCCCAGGCTGGGTTTTGGGATTTTTGGGACTTTGGGATTTTTGGGACTCACCCACACCTCCAGCACCCCCAGGCTGGGTTTTGGGATTTTTGGGATTTTGGGACTCACCCACACCTCCAGCACCCCCAGGATGGGTTTCGGGATTTTGGGATTTTGGGGTTTTTGGGATTTTGGGGTTTTTGGGACTCACCCAGACCTCCCACCACCACAGAGCTCCCACACCTCCAGCACCCCCAGGCTGGGTTTTGGGATTTTTGGGGATTTTGGGGTTTTTGGGACTCACCCAGACCCCCCACCACCACGCAGTCCTTCAGGCCCAGGGGCTTGCCCAGCACTCGGAACTGCTCAGCGATCTGCGACGCCAGCTCCCTGTGGGACAGGGACAGCTCACACAACTATTTCCAACAAAAAACTGAAAAATCTTCAACAAATAACCACAAATTTTTCAATAAATAACTGCAAACTTCTCAACAAATAACTGCAAACTTTTCAATAAACTGAAAATTTTTCAATAACCGCAAACATTTCAACAAGTAGCTGCAAACTTTTAAATAAATAACTACAAAATATTCAGTAAATAACTGCAAACACTTCAATAAAAAACTGCAAATTTTTCAACAAATAACTGCAAACACTTCAATAAATAACTGCAAATTTTTCAACAAATAACTGCAAACATTTCAATAAATAGCTGCAAACTTTTAAATAAATAACTACAAAATATTCAATAAATAACTGCAAACTATTTTCAACAAATAACCAGAAAATTTTCAACAAATAACCAGAAAATTTTCAATAAATAACCAGAAAATTTTCAATAAATAACCACAAAGCTTCCAATAAACAAACTGCAGCTGTTGCCAGCCCAGAGCTGGATCAGTGAGTGATTTCAATAACCAAAAGCTGCCGTTGCAGCCCGGGCGGTACCTGGTGGGGGTGAGCACGAGGCAGAAGATGCCGAAGGGGTCCCGGGAGAGCAGCTGCAGCGCCGGCAGCACGAACGCCGCGGTCTTACCGCTGCCCGTGTGCGCGCAGCCCAGGCAGTCCCGGCCTGCGGCAGCGAGAGCTCAGCCCGGAACGGGCGGGGAATGGGGATGGGGTGGGGATGGGGAATTGGAGAATGGGGCTGGGGTATTGGGGAATGGGGATGGGGGTGGGGGAGTTGGGGATGGGAATGGGGAATTGGGATGGGGGTGGATAATGGGGCTGGGGAATTGGGGAATGGGAAATTTGGGATGGGAAATGGGGAATGGGGATGGGGAATTGGGGAATGGGAAATGGGGATGGGACTGGGGAGTTGGGGAATGGGAAACTGGGAAATAGGGAATGGGCGTTGGGAAGGGGGAATGGGGAATGGGAAATGGGGATGGGGGGAACGGCGGGGATGGGGAATTGGGAAGCTTGGGGGAATGGGGATGGACTGGGGAATTGGGGATGGGGGATGGGGGATGGGGAATGGGGATGGGGGAATGGGGAATTGGGGGAATTGGGGAATGGGGAATGGGAATTGGGGATGGGGAATGGGGAATGGGGAATTGGGACTGGGGAATTGGGGAATGGGAAACTGAGAAATAGGGAATGGGGTTGGGGAAGGGGGAATGGGGAATGGGAAATGAGGGATGGGGAATTGGGAATGGGGAATTGAGGGAGTGGGGAATGGGGAATTGGGGATGGGGAATTGGGGATGGGGAGCTGGGGATGGGGAATTGGGGATGGGGGATGGGGAATGGGGGACGGGAATGGGGAATTGGGGAATGGGGAATTGGGGAATGGGGACGGGGAATGGGGAATTGGGGAATGGGGGAATGGGGACTGGGGAATGGGGAATGGGGGACGGGGAATGGGGAATGGGGAATGGGGATGGGGAATGGGGATGGGGAATGGGAATGGGGGAATGGGGAATGGGGACAGGGAATGGGGATGGGAATGGGGAATGGGGAATGGGGGCCGGGGAATGGGGAATTGGGGAATGGGGAATGGGGAATGGGGAATGGGGAATGGGGGCCGAGGGGAATGGGAATGGGAATGGGGAATGGGGAATGGGGAATGGGGGAATGGGGAATGGGGGCCGGGGAATTGGGGGACGGGGAATGGGAATGGGGAATGGGAATGGGAATGGGGATGGGGAATGGGGATGGGGAATGGGGATGGGGAGTGGGGAATGGGGAATTGAGAATGGGGAATTGGGGAATGGGGATGGGGAATTGGGGGATGGGAATGGGGAATGGGGATGGGGAATGGGAATTGTGGATGGGGATGGGGAATGGGGATGGGAGGGAATTGGGAATGGGGAATTGGGAATGGTGGGGAATGGGGAATTGGGATGGGGGATTGGGATGGGGAATTGAGGGAATGGGGATGGGGAATTGGGGATGGGAATGGGGGAATTGGGATGAGGGAGTGGGATGGGGAATTGGGGATGGGGAATTGGGGGAATGGGGTTGGGAATGGCATTGGGATGGGAATGGGGAATGCAAATGGGTGGGATTGGGAATGGAAATAAGGGATGGGGAACGGGACAGGGAAAGGGAATGGGGAATGGAAATGGGGATGGGAAACAGGAATGGGATTGGGAATGAGGAATTGGGGAATGGGAACAGGGCGTGGGGATGGGAATGAGGAATGGGCATGGATGGGGAATGAGAATGGGGAATGGGAGTGGAGATGGGAAATGGGATTGGGAAACAAGACAGGGAACGGGAATGGGGAACGGGATGGGATTGGAAAATGGGAAATGAGGAATGGGAGTGGGGATGAGAGTGGGATTGGGGAATGGGAAATGGGGATGAGAATGAGGAGTGGAAATGGGGATGGAGAACAGGAGGGGGAACGGGAAAGGGGAGAACGGGAAAGGGGAACGGGGATGGGATTGGGAATTGGGAGTGGGAATGGGGTATTGGGAAGTGAAATGGGGGATGGGAATGGGGAACGGGAAATTGGGAATGGAAATGGGGATGGTAATGGGGATGGGGAATGGGAGTGGAGATGGGAAATGGGGAATGGGAATGGAGATGGGATTGGGAATGGGGAAGGCAATGGGGAATGGCAAAGGGTAACGGGAGGGGGAAAGCGGCCGTGCCCGAGGGAGGGATGGGGACCACGAGGGATCGTTCCCGGGAACGGAACCGGCAACGTGAAAGGCGAGCCCGGGGATGGGACGGGGAAAGTCAGGGGCAGTTCCCGGGATGGGACGGGGCCCGCCAGAGGAATTCCCGGGGATGGGGCGGGGAAAGTCAGGGGCAGTTCCCGGGATGGGACGGGCCCGCCAGAGGAATTCCCGGGGATGGGACGGGGAAAGTCAGGGGCAGTTCCCGGGGACGGATCGGGGCCGCGAGAGGAATTCCCGGGGATGGGACGGGGATCGCGAGGGGCCGTTCCCGGGATGGGACGGGCGCGGCAGTGCCGCAGCGCGGCGCTCACCCTGCAGAATGGCCGGGATGCAGGCGGCCTGCACGGGCGTGGGCCGGAGCAGCCCCACCTGCCGCGCCTGCTCCGCCAGCCACGGCGCCAGCCCGAGCGCCCGGAACTCCGCCATGCCCGCCGCGCTCCGCGTGCGCCCCGCGCGCCCCGATGGCGTCACCGCCGCGCCCTGATGACGTCAGAACCAAGCGCATAGCTCATTGGCTAATCCCCGCTAACCCCGCCCACATCCATCGCCGCCCGTCGCTTTGCATGACGTAATTACCTCCTCGCGTTTCTATTGGCGGTTTCCATGGAGACGCCGGCTCCCGGCAGCCCGCGCGGCGCGGGCGCTTCCGGGGACGTGTCTGAGGGCGATGGCGGGCGCGGCGGCGGCCGGGGAGCCGGATGAGCTCTTTGACCTCCGCAACAACTTCTACATCGGCGCCTACCAGGCCGCCATCAATGAGGCGCAGCGGGCTAAGGTCGGGCACGGGCGGGCGGCGCTGCCCGCGCCCCGCCGCGGCTCTGAAGGGGTCGGGGCTCCCTGAGGGGCTGGCGGGTGTTGGTGGCTGCGGGAGGCTTCGCGTGGGGCTGTTTGTGTGGGGCGGGTTTGTGTGGCTTCCTTCAGGGGGGATTTCTGTGGGGCTTTTTCTGTGGGATCGGTTCCTGCGGGCTGCTCCAGGGAGGATTTGTGTGGGGCTGGTTCCTGTGTGGGCTCCTGCAGGAATGGTTTATATGGGGTCGCTTTATGTGGGGCTGATTCCTGCGGGCTCTTTTGGGGCGTTAGAGCCCTCAGAGGTTCCTGTGGGGCCGGTTCCTGTGGGGCTGCTTCTGTAGGGTTGATCCCTTTGGGGTGCCAGACCCTCAGAGGTTCCTGTGGGGCTGTTTCTGTGGGTTTTTTCTCTGTGGGGTTGATCCTTTGGGATGTCAGACCCCCAGAGGTTCATATGGGACAGGTTCTGTGGGGTTTTTCTCTGTGGGGTTGATCCCTTTGGGTGTCAGAGCCCCAGAGGTTCCTGTGGGGCTGTTTGTGTGGGGCTGTTTGTGTGGGGTTTTTCTCTGTGGGGTTGATCCCATTGGGATGTCAGACCCCCAGAGGTTCCTGTGGGGCTGTTCCTGTGGGATTTCTCTCTGTGGGGTTTCTGTCTGTGGGGCGGGTTCCTAGGGCTCTTTGGTGTCAGAGCCCCAGAGGTTCCTATGGGGTTTTTCTCTGTGGGGTTGATCCCTTTGGGTGTCAGAGCCCCAGAGGTTCCTGTGGGGCTGTGTGTGGGGTTTTTCTCTGTGGGGTTTCTCTCTGTGGGGTGGGTTCCCTAGGGGCTCTTTGGTGTCAGACCCCCAGAGGTTCCTGTGGGGGTTTCTCTCTGTGGGGTTTCTCTCTCTGTGGGGTTTCTCTCTGTGGGGGTTTCTCTCTGTGGGGTTTCTCTCTGTGGGGTTTCTCTCTGTGGGGTTTTTTCTCTGTGGGGTTTTCTCTCTGTGGGGGTTTTTCTCTGTGGGGTTGATCCCTTTGGGTGTCAGAGCCCCAGAGGTTCCTATCTTGAGTTTCTCTCTGTGGGGTTTCTCTCTGTGGGGTGGGTTCCTAGGGGCTCTTTGGTGTCAGACCCCCAGAGGTTCCTGTGGGGGCTGTTCCTGTGGGGTTTTCTCTCTGTGGGGTTTCTCTCTGTGGGGTTTCTCTCTGTGGGGCGGGTTCCTAGGGCTCTTTGGTGTCAGAGCCCCCAGAGGTTCCTGTGGGGTTTCTCTCTGTGGGGTTTCTCTCTGTGGGGGTTTTCTCTCTGTGGGGTGGGTTCCTAGGGGCTCTTTGGTGTCCAGAGCCCCAGAGGGTTCCCTGTGGGGTTTTTTCTCTGTGGGGTTTTTTCTCTGTGGGGTTTTTTCTCTGTGGGGTTTCTCTCTGTGGGGTTTCTCTCTGTGGGGGTGGGTTCCTAGGGCTCTTTGGTGTCAGAGCCCCAGAGGTTCCTGTGGGGTTTCTCTCTGTGGGGTTTCTCTCTGTGGGGTTTCTCTCTGTGGGGTTTCTCTCTGTGGGGTTTCTCTCTGTGGGGTTTCTCTCTGTGGGGTTTCTCTCTGTGGGGCGGGTTCCTAGGGCTCTTTGGTGTCAGAGCCCCAGTGGTGCTCTCTCCCCGCAGCCGGGCAGCCCCGAGAAGGAGCTGGAGCGGGACGTGTTCCTGTTCCGGGCCTACATCGCCCAGGTGAGCCCGGGGGCTCCTCGGGGGCTCATTCCCTGCTTCTATTCCACTGTCACACCCCGTGGTTTGATTCCACCATTCCATTCCATTCCCTGCTTCTATTCTGCTGTCACACCCGTGGTTTGATTCCACCATTCCATTCCTGCTTCTATTCCACTGTCACACCCCGTGGTTTGATTCCACCATTCCATTCCCTGCTTCTATTCCACTGTCACACCCCATGGTTTGATTCCACCATTCCATTCCCTGCTTCTATTCCACTGTCACACCCCATGGTTTGATTCCCACCATTCCATTCCCTGCTTTTATTCCACTGTCACACCCCATGGTTTGATTCCACCATTCCATTCCCTGCTTCTATTCCACTGTCACACCCCGTGGTTTGATTCCACCATTCCATTCCCTGCTTTTATTCCACTGTCACACCCCATGGTTTGATTCCACCATTCCATTCCCTGCTTTTATTCCACTGTCACACCCCATGGTTTGATTCCACCATTCCATTCCCTGCTTTTATTCCACTGTCACACCCCATGGTTTGATTCCACCATTCCATTCCCTGCTTTTATTCCACTGTCACACCCCATGGTTTGATTCCACCATTCCATTCCCCTGCTTTTTATTCCACTGTCACACCCCATGGTTTGATTCCACCATTCCATTCCCTGATTTTATTCCACTGTCACACCCCATGGTTTGATTCCACCATTCCATTCCCTGATTTTATTCCACTGTCACACTCCATGGTTTGATTCCACCATTCCATTCCATTCCCTGATTTTATTCCACTGTCACACTCCATGGTTTGATTCCACCATTCCATTCCATTCCATTCCATTCCATTCCATTCCATTCCATTCCATTCCATTCCATTCCATTCCATTCCATTCCATTCCATTCCATTCCATTCCATTCCATTCCATGATTTTATTCCACTATCACATTCCATGATTTTATTCCCTATTCCCATTCCATGATTTTATTCCATTCCATTCCATTCCATTCCATTCCATTCCATTCCATTCCATTCCATTCCATTCCATTCCATTCCATTCCATTCCATTCCATTCCATTCCATTCCATTCCATTGTTTTATTCCACTATCCCATTCCATTATTTTTTCCCTTATTTCATTTCAATCTCTTGTTTGAAATCTCATTTTATTTCATTACTCTGTTTTGTTGTTTCACTATCTCTCTTTTTAAGGCCATTTTATTCCATTATTTTGTTTCATTGTTTTATTCCATTATTCAATTCCATTATTCAATCCATTATTTTATTCCATTATCTCACTTCATATCCTTTTTTATAAGCTTATTTTATTATTTTATTTCATCCTTTTATTTTCTCATTTTATTTCTTTTTAAAGCTCATTTTATCCCACTCTTTAATTCAATTATTTCATTCCATTCTTTAATTTCTTTCCATTCTCTAATTTATTATTTCAGTCCATTCTTTAATTTTGTTATTTCATTCCATTCTTTATTTCCATTATTTCACTTCATCCTTTAATTCCATTATTTCACTCCATTCTTTAATCCCATCATTTCATTCCCCTATTTAATTCCATCATTTCACTCCATTCTTTAATTCCATCATTTCATTCTATTCTTTAATTCTATTATTTCATTCCATTCTTTATTTCCATTATTTCATTCTGTTCTTTAATTTTATTTCATTCCATTGTTTATTTCCATTATTTCACTTCATCCTTTAATTCCATTATTTCACTCCATCCTTTAATTCTATAATTTCATTCCATTATTTAATTCCATCATTTCATTCCATTCTGTATTTCCCTCATTTCATTCCATTATTTAATTCTATCATTTCATTCAATTATTTAATTTCATTATTTCATTCCATTCTTTAATTTCACTACTTTACTCCACTATGCTATCCCATTCTTTTATTTTATTATCTCCTTTTAAAGCTTATTTTATTTCCCTGCTTTCCCAGAGGAAGTTTGGAGTGGTGCTGGATGAGATCAAGGCCAGTGCCAGCCCCGAGCTGCAGGCTGTCAGGATGTTTGCAGAGTTCCTGGCCAACGAGAGCCAGAGGTGAGGGGGAATCCAGGGGGGGTCAGTCACTCTGGAAAAGGCAGAATTCCTGAAATTCCAGGGGGTTTGGGGTGGAAGGGATTTAAAGATTGTGCAGGGATACATTCCACTGTTCAGGATGCTCCAGCCTGGCTTTGGGCATTCCAGGCCTGGGGCAGCCACACATTCTCCTGTTTATTCCTCCTGTTTTTCCTCCAATTTTTCTTCCATTTTTTTCTTCAATTTTCTCTCCCATCTTTTCTCTCCCACATTTTCTCCCCCATTTCCCCTTTGTTTTCTCCCATTTTATCTCCCATTTTCTCCCATTTATCCCCCCTTTAATCCCCCATTTTCTCCTTAATTTTCCCCCATTCTCCCCCCATTTTATCCCATCTTTTCTCCCATTTTCCCCCATTTTCCTCCCATTTTCTCATATTTTATCCCCCATTTTATCCTGTTTTTCCCTGTTTTATCCCAAATTTTATCCCTTCTCTCCATTTCCCCATGTTTTCTCCCATGTTTCCTCCATTCCCCCTATTTTCTCCAATTCCCCCCATTTACTCATATTTTTATCCCCCCATTTTCTCCCACTTTATCCCTCATTTTTTCTCATTTTATCCCCATTTTCTCACATTTCATCCTCCATTTTCTCCCATTTTATCCCCCCCTTTTCTCCCATTTTATCTCCCATTTTCTCCCTCATTTTTCTCACATTTTATCCCCCCATTTTTCTCCCATTTTATCTCACATTTTCTCCCATTTTATCTCACGTTTTCTCTCATTTTCTCCCCCATTTTCTCCCATTTTCTTCCCCCATTTTCTCCCATTTTATCTCACTTTTTCTCCCATTTTATCTCACTTTTTCTCCCATTTTATCCCTCATTTTCTCCCATTTTATCCCCCCATTTTCTCTGATTTTATCCCCCTTATTTTCTCCCGTTTTGTCCCCCATTTTCTCCCATTTTATCCCCCTTATGTTCTCCCATTGTATCCCCCATTTTATCCCCATTTTTCTCCCATTTTATCCCCCATTTTCTCCCATTTTATCCCCCCATTTTCTCCCATTTTATCCCTCATTTCTGCCATTTTATCCCCCATTTTCTCATATTTTATCCCCCATTTTTCTCACATTTTGTCCCCCATTTTCCCCCATTCCCCCCCCATTTCCTCCCATTTTATCCCTCATTTCTCCCATTTTATCCCTCATTTCTCCCATTTTATCCCCATTTTTCTCACATTTTATCCCCCATTTTCTCACATTTTGTCCCCCATTTTCTCACATTTTGTCCCCCATTTCCTCCCATTTTATCCCTCATTTCTCACATTTTATCTCCCATTTTCTCACATTTTATCCCACATTTTCTCATATTTTATCCCCATTTTCTCACATTTTATTCCCCCACTTTCTCCCATTTTATCCCTCATTTTCTCCCCATTTTTTTTCTCCCATTTCCCCCATTTTCTCTCCCATTTTATCCCATTTCCCCCCATTTTTCTCTCCCATTCCCCCCATTTTCCCTCCCATTTCTCCCAAACCACCCCACACCCCTTTCCCCCCCCCCTCAGGGACTCCATCGTGGCAGAGCTGGACAAGAAGATGGCCAAGAGTGTGGATGTGACCAACTGCAGCGTTCCTGCTGATGGCAGCTTCCATCTACCTGCACTCTCGCAGAGCACTGGCAGCTAGCTACGGGCCTGCACCAGGGGGACAGCCTGGAGTGGTGAGGGGGAGCCACACAGGCCCCCTCAGAGCTTTTGGGGTCACCCTCAGCACCTTTGGCAGCAGCCTGCATACGGGGTTTGGGGGTTTTTCCTGCAGTTCCCAGAGGGATTGAGGGTTTGGGTGTTGATCCAGTGTGGGGTCTGAGCCAGGGAGCAGCTCCAGGGGTCGGAGTTTGGGTTGGGAGGGAGCTGCAGGGTCATCCCAGCGGGGTTTGGGGTCATCCCAGGTGGGGTTTGGGGTCAGGAAGGACCTTCAGGGTCATCCCAGATCAGGTTTGGGGTCAGGGGGGGGAGCAGCAGAACCATCCCAGGTGGGGGTTTGGGGGTCAGGGAAAGACCTTTAGGGTCATCCCAGATCAGGTCTGGGGTCAGGAAGGACCTTCAGGGTCATCCCAGATCAGGTTTGGGGTCAGGAGAGCAGCAGAACCATCCCAGGTGGGGTTTGGGGTCAGGAGGGACCTTCAGGGTCATCCCAGATCAGGTTTGGGGTCAGGGGGGAGCAGCAGAACCATCCCAGGTGGGGTTTGGGGTCAGGAGGGACCTTCAGGGTCATCCCAGATCAGGTTTGGGGTCAGGAGGCAGCTGCAGGGTCATCCCAGATCAGGTTTGGGGTCAGGAGAGAGCAGCAGAACCATCCCAGGTGGGGTTTGGGGTCAGGAGGGACCTTCAGGGTCATCCCAGATCAGGTCTGGAGTCAGGAGACTGCAGGGTCATCCCAGATCAGGTCTGGGGTCAGGGGGGAGCAGCAGAACCATCCCAGGTGGGATTTGGGGTCAGGAAAGACCTTTAGGGTCATCCCAGATCAGGTCTGGGGTCAGGAAGGACCTTCAGGGTCATCCCAGATCAGGTCTGGGGTCAGGAGGGAGCTGCAGGGTCATCCCAGATCAGGTTTGGGGTCAGGAGAGAGCAGCAGAACCATCCCAGGTGGGGTTTGGGGTCAGGAGGGAGCTGCAGGGTCATCCCAGATCAGGTTTGGGGTCAGGAGGGAGCTGCAGAACCATCCCAGGTGGGATTTGGGGTCAGGAGGGAGCTGCAGAACCATTCCAGATCAGGTTTGGGGTCAGGAGGCAGCTGCAGGACCGACTCAGGGCTGGGAATTCTCTGGAATCTCTGGATCCATTCTCTGGTTCTGGCTGCAGCTGCCTCAGTCCCTCTGCTCTTGTCCCTGCAGCTTGGCCATGATGATCCAGATCCTGCTGAAGCTCGACAGGCTCGACCTGGCCAGGTGGGACTGGGGCCTTTCTATTTCCCTTTTCCCTTTTCCTTTTCCTTTTTGCTTTCTCTTTCCCATTTCTTTTTCCCACTTCCTTTTTGCTTTCTCATTTTCCTTTTTCTTTTCTCATTTTCCCTTTCCCTTTCCCTTTCCCTTTCCCTCCCTTCCCCTTCCCCTGGAACCAAAACAGGTTTCATTTCTTCTGGTGAAATTAAACATGGAAACCCAAGTTTTGGGTTTTGTGCTGAAATCCCTTTTCCTTTGTGATTCCCACTTTTCCTGCAGGAAAGAGCTGAAGAAAATGCAGGAGCAGGATGAGGATGCCACCCTGACCCAGCTGGCCACAGCCTGGGTGAACCTGGCCTTGGTGGGTACCCAACATTCCCAGAATATTCCCAAAACATTCCCAAAATATCCCAGAGGAGGCTGGGCAGTTGCTCTGCTGCCCCCATCCGGACTGCAGGACACAAAATTTCCCTGAAGCAAAACTGCTCAAGCCTGGTGTGTAGGAGGGATTGGAATCAATTCCCCAAATTCCATGGAATCCAGGGTCACACTGTTTGGTTTTCCATTAATAAAATACCTCAAAGTGGATGGAATGACAGTGTGGATGGAAATCAGGAATTCCCAGTTCAGGAAATGACCCTGAGGGATGGAAATGAGGAGTTCCCAGTGGTTGGAAATTAGGAATTCCCTGGGATGGGAATGGGGAATTCCCAGTTTAGGGAATTCTCAGTGGGTGGAAATGAGGAATTCCCAGTGGCTAGAAATGAAGAATTCCCAGCTCAGGGAGTTCCCAGTGGCTGGAAATGAGAAATTCCTAACTCAGGGAGTTCCCAGTGGCTGGCAGTGTGAATCCCTGTCCCCAGCAGTGACCCTGCCTGTCCCTGTCCCAGCAGTGCCCCTGTCCCAGCAGTGCCCCGTCCCTGTCCCAGCAGTGACCCTGTGCCTGTCCCTGTCCCAGCAGTGACCCTGCCTGTCCCCATCCCAGCAGTGACCCTGCCTGTCCCTGTCCCAGCAGTGACCCTGTCCCTGTCCCAGCAGTGCCCCTGTCCCAGCAGTGCCCCGTCCCTGTCCCAGCAGTGACCCTGTGCCTGTCCCTGTCCCAGCAGTGACCCCTGCCTGTCCCCATCCCAGCAGTGACCCTGCCTGTCCCTGTCCCAGCAGTGACCCTGTCCCTGTCCCCAGCAGTGCCCCTGTCCCTGTCCCTGTCCCAGCAGTGCCCCTGTCCCTGTCCCAGCAGTGACCCTGTGCCTGTCCCTGTCCCAGCAGTGACCCTGCCTGTCCCCGTCCCAGCAGTGACCCTGCCTGTCCCTGTCCCATCAGTGACCCTGTCCCTGTCCCCAGCAGTGCCCCTGTCCCTGTCCCTGTCCCAGCAGTGACCCTGTCCCTGTCCCAGCAGTGCCCCTGCTCTGTCCCTGTCCCCAGCAGTGACCCTGCCCTGTCCCTGTCCTCAGCAGTGACCCTGTCCCTGTCCCAGCAGTGACCCTGCCTGTCCCAGCAGTGACCCTGCCTGTCCCAGCAGTGACCCTGCTCTGTCCCTGTCCCAGCAGTGACCCTGTCCCTGTCCCAGCAGTGACCCTGCCTGTCCCAGCAGTGACCCTGCTCTGTCCCTGTCCCAGCAGTGCCCCTGCTCTGTCCCTGTCCCCAGCAGTGACCCTGTCTGTCCCTGTCCCAGCAGTGACCCTTGTCTGTCCCCAGCAGTGACCCTGCCCTGTCCCAGCAGTGATCCTGTCCCTGTCCCAGCAGTGCCCCCTGCTCTGTCCCTGTCCCCAGCTGTGACCCTGCCTGTCCCAGCAGTGACCCTGCTCTGTCCCTGTCCCAGCAGTGACCCTGCTCTGTCCCTGTCCCTGTCCCAGCAGTGACCCTGTCCCTGTCCCAGCAGTGACCCTGCTCTGTCCCTGTCCCTGTCCCAGCAGTGACCCTGCTCTGTCCCTGTCCCAGCAGTGACCCTGTCCCTGTCCCAGCAGTGACCCTGTCCCTGTCCCTGTCCCAGCAGTGACCCTGCCTGTCCTTGTACCAGCAGTGACCCTGCTCTGTCCCTGTCCCAGCAGTGACCCTGCTCTGTCCCTGTCCCCCAGCAGTGACCCTGTCCCTGTCCCAGCAGTGACCCTGCTCTGTCCCTGTCCCAGCAGTGACCCTGCCCTGTCCCTGTCCCCAGCAGTGACCCTGTCCCTGTCCCCAGCAGTGACCCTGCCTGTCCCTGTCCCCAGCAGTGACCCTGCCCTGTCCCAGCAGTGACCCTGCCCTGTCCCAGCAGTGACCCTGTCCCTGTCCCCAGCAGTGACCCTGCTCTGTCCCTGTCCCAGCAGTGCCCCCTGCCCGTCCCTGTCCCAGCAGTGCCCCTGCCTGTCCCTGTCCCAGCAGTGCCCCTGTCCCTGTCCCAGCAGTGACCCTGTCCCTGTCCCAGCAGTGACCCTGCCTGTCCCTGTCCCAGCAGTGACCCTGCCTGTCCCTGTCCCAGCAGTGCCCCCTGTCCCTGTCCCAGCAGTGACCCTGTCCCTGTCCCAGCAGTGACCCTGCCCTGTCCCTGTCCCAGCAGTGCCCCCTGTCCCTGTCCCTGTCCCAGCAGTGACCCTGCCCTGTCCCTGTCCCAGCAGTGACCCTGTCCCTGTCCCTGTCCCCCAGCAGTGCCCCCTGTCCCTGTCCCTGTCCCCAGCTGTGACCCTGCCCCTGTCCCCAGCAGTGACCCTGTCCCTGTCCCCATTGCAGGGGCGGGGAGAAGCTGCAGGATGCCTTCTACACGTTCCAGGAGCTGGCCGGCTGCTCGCCCTCAGCTGCCGCTGCTCAGCGGGCAGGCGTGACGCCATGGGCCAGGGCCGCTGGGGACGAGGCCGAGGGGCTGCTGCAGGAGGGCTCTGGACAAGGTGGGGTGCATTCTGAGCAGGCACAGGGAGGGGCACGGTTCTGCCTGGGAATGGCCCCAGTCCCAGCTGGGAATGGCCCCAGTCCCAGATCACAGCCATGGGTACGGCCACGGTTCCAGGTCATGGCACAGAAATGGCCCCAGTCCCAACTCACTGCCATGGGAATGGACCCTATCCCAGCTGGGAATGGCCCCAATCCCAGATTACAGCCATGGGAATGGCCCCAGTTCCTGATCATGGCACAGAAATGGCCCCAATCCCAACTCACATCCATGGGAATGGCCCCAGTCCCAACTCACGGCCATGGGAATGGCCCCAATCCCAGCTCACAGCCATGGGAATGGCCCCAATCCCAACTGGGAATGGCCCCAGTCCCAGATTACAGCCATGGGAATGGCCCCAATCCCAACTCACATCCATGGGAATGGCCCCAGTCCCAACTCACGGCCATGGGAATGGCCCCAGTCCTAACTCACGGCCATGGGAATGGCCCCAATCCCAGCTCACTGCCATGGGAATGGCCCCAGTCCCAACTCACGACCATGGGAATGGCCCCAATCCCAACTCACAGCCATGGGAATGGCCCCAATCCCAGCTCACAGCCATGGGAATGGCCCCAATCCCAACTCATATCCATGGGAATGGCCCCAATCCCAGCTCACTGCCATGGGAATGGCCCCAATCAGCTCAAAGCCATGGGAATGGCCCCAATCCCAGCTCACAGCCATGGGAATGGCCCCAATCCCAGATCACTGCCATGGGAATGGCCCCAATCCCAGCTCACAGCCATGGGAATGGCCCCAATCCCAGATCACTGCCATGGGAATGGCCCCAATCCCAGATCACTGCCATGAGAATGGCCCCATTCCCCTGCTCACAGCCATGGGAATGGCCCCAATCCCAGCTCACGGCCATGGGGAATGGCCCCAATCTAACTCACGTGACCATGGGAATGGCCCCAATCCCAGATCACTGCCATGGGAATGGCCCCATTCCCAGCTCACTGCCATGGGAATGGCCCCATTCCCAGCTCACAGCCATGGGAATGGCCCCAATCCCAGATCACTGCCATGGGAATGGCCCCAATCCCAGCTCACGGCCATGGGAATGGCCCCAATCCCTAACTCACGGCCATGGGAATGGCCCCAATCCCAGCTCACAGCCATGGGAATGGACCCTATCCCAGCTCACAGCCATGGGAATGGCCCCAATCCCAGCTCACAGCCATGGGAATGGCCCCAATCCCAGCTCACAGCCATGGCAATGGCCCCAATCCCAACTCACGGCCATGGGAATGGCCCCAATCCCAGCTCACAGCCATGGGGAATGGCCCCAGTCCCAGCTCACGGCCATGGGAATGGCCCCAATCAGCTCACTGCCATGGGAATGGCCCCAATCCCAGCTCACAGCCATGGCAATGGCCCCAATCCCAGCTCACTGCCATGGGAATGGCCCCAATCCCAGATCACTGCCATGGGAATGGCCCCAATCCCAGATCACTGCCATGGGAATGGCCCCAGTCCCAACTCACATCCCTGGGAATGGCCCCAATCCCAGCTCACGGCCATGGGAATGGCCCCAATCCCAACTCACTGCCATGGGAATGGCCCCAGTCCCAGCTCACAGCCATGGGAATGGCCCCAATCCCAGCTCATATCCATGGGAATGGCCCCAGTCCCAACTCACATCCCTGGGAATGGCCCCAATCCCAGCTCACTGCCATGGGAATGGCCATCCCATCCCATAAATCCCATCCTATCCCATGGATCCCATCAGTCCCATCCTATCAATCTCACCCCATCCCCTCAATCCCACCCCACCCCATCAATCCCACCCCATCAATCCCACCCCACCCCCACAATCCCAGCTGGATCCCAGCTGACCTGGGGCATTTCCAGGGATGTGGCACCCCCAGATTTCCCTGGGAATTCCATCCCAAAATCCCCCAGATCCCCTTGCAGCCCCTCCCTGTGTCCCTGTCCCCATTCTGGGCTGACCCCACTCTTTTCCAGGACAGCAGCCACCCTGAGACTCTGTTGAACCTGGTGGTGCTGTCCCAGCACCTGGGCAAGGCCCCGAGGTGAGCTGGGCTCTGGGGGGAGGAGGGCTCCCAAAATTCCATGGGATGGCCCTGGGGTGGGGAGTTGGGAATGGGCCACAGGATGGAAATCAGGAATTCCTGGGGGGTGGAAGTGGGAATTCCCAGTGGGTGGAAGTGGGAATTTCCAGTGGATGGAAATTAAGAATTCCAGCTCAGGGAGTTCCCAGTAGATGGAAATCAGGAATTCCCAGTGGATGGAAATGAGGAATTCCCCAGATCAGAGAATGACCCAGAGGATGGAAATCAGGAATTCCCAGTGGATGGAAATGAGGAATTCCCAGATCAGAGAATGACCCAGAGGATGGAAATAAGGAATTCCCAGTGGGTGGAAGTGGGAATTCTCTGAGGCTGGAAATCAGAAATCCCCAGTGGATGGAAAAGAGGAATTCCAGCTCAGGGGAATGACCCAGAGGATGGAAATCAAGAATTCCCTGGGGTTGGAAATGAGGGAATTCCCTGAGGATGGAAATCAGCAATTCCCAGTGGGTGGAAATTGGGAATTTCAATGGATGGAAATCAGCAATTCCCAGTGGGTGGAAATTGGGAATTTCCAATGGATGGAAATCAGCAATTCCCAGTGGGTGGAAATTGGGAATTTCCAATGGATGGAAATCAGGAATTCCCTGGGTGTGGAAATGAGGAATTCCCAGTGAGTGGAAATTGGGAATTCCAGCTCAGGGAACTCCCAGTAGATGGAAATCAGGAATTCCCAGTGGATGGAAATGAGGAATTCCCTGAGGATGGAAATCAGAAATTCCCAGTGGGTAGAAATTGGGAATTCCCAGCTTAGAGAATTCCCTGAGGATGGAAATTGGGAATTTGGCTTTTCCTGGTCCCCAGCAGGATTTGGGGACAAAGGGGAGAATTTTGGGAATGGGGAGCTCCCAGGGCAGTGCTGGGAATAGCAGGAATTGTCCTGTCCCATGGAATTTAATGATCTTCCAACCCATAATTCCACATTGCTGAGAGAAAAAAACCTGGACAGGAAAAACATTTGGAGTTCTAAGTTCTGATTTATCTTTTTTATTCAAAACCACCACTGAAAGTTTATTTTGAATTATTTTATTTTTTATTTCAAACATGTGCATGGATCCTGCTGGTTTGCAATGGGACAGGGAGAGAAAAATCAAGATTTTAGATGTAAAAAATCATTTTTAGGTGGGATTTGTTCCACTCTGCCATCTCAAAATTTCCATTTTTTTGTCCCCTCCCAGGTCACCAATCGTTACCTGTCCCAGCTGAAAGATGCTCACAAAAACCATCCCTTCATCAAGGAGTACCAGGCTAAGGTAAGGAAAGGAAAAAATATAATTAATAATAGAAATAAATCAAATAAATTGAATTTATCACATTCTGATCACAAACAAATCCCCAGGGGGAAGCTCCATTCATTCAGTTTTTCAGCATTTTTAGGAATCTCAAACCTGGGAAAATTTACAAAAAAGATGCAGATTTTTAACTTAAAAATTAAAATTTAATTTTTTTTCCACCTTGGCTTTTAATTATTTAATTAATTAAAATTTAATTTTAATGTGCTGGAACAGGAAAAACTGGGAGAGGGAATTTGAGGAGAGGGGAAAGGAAATAGCAGCAAATTACAAAAAAAAAAAAGGGATTTGCTGCTGGGATTCCTTCAGTTTTGGGGAGCTGCCTGTGGTGTGCTCAGCTAGAGGAGAGGTAATAAATGTGGATTTGATTGATAATGATTAATTAATAATTAATTAATGCATTTCTGTTTGGCTGTGCTTGTAGGAGAACGACTTTGACCGCCTGGCCCTGCAGTATGCACCCAGTGCCTGAGCACAGGAAATCCTCTGAACCCAAAAAATTCCCTTTGGATACAAAAATATCCTCTGGAACCCAAAAAATTCCCTTTGGATACAAAAATATCCTCTGGAACCCAGAAAATTCCCTTTGAGATACAAAAAATTCACTCTGGAACCCAAAAAATCCCCTTTGGGACTCAAAAAAATCCTCTGGGACACAAAAAAATCACTCTGGGATACATAAAATTCCCTTTAGATACAAAAATATCCTCTGGAACACAAAAAATTTCTCTCTGGAAATCAAAATATTCACTCTGGAACCCAAAAAAATCCCCTTTGGGACTCAAAAAAATCCTCTGGGACACAAAAAATTCCCTTTGGGATACAAAAAAATCCTCTGGGACACAAAAAATTCACTCTGGAACTCAAAAAATCCCCTCTGGGACACAAAAAATTCCCTTTAGATACAAAAATATCCTCTGGAACCAAAAAAATTTCTCACTGGAACTCAAAAAATCCCCTCTGGAACCCAAAAAATCCCCTCTGGGACACAAAAAATTCCCTTTAGGATACAAAAAAATCACTCTGGGATACAAAAAATTCCCTTTGGAATACAAAAAATTGACTCTGGAACCCAAAAAATCCCCTCTGGGACTCAAAAAAATCCTCGGGGACACAAAAAATTCCCTTTGGAATACAAAAAATTCACTCTGGAACTCAAAAAATTCTCTCTGGGACACAAAAAATCCCCTCTGGAACACAAAAAAATTACTCTGGGATACAAAAAATTTACTATGGGATACAAAAAATTCCCTCTGAAACCCAGAAATCTCCTCTGGGACACAAAAAAATCACCCTGGGGGACAAAAATATCCTCTGGAACCCAAAAAATTTCTCTCTGGGACACAAAAAAAATCTCTGGGAAACAAAAAAATCCTCTCTGGAACCCAGAAACTCCCTCTGGAACAAAAAAAAATTCCCTCTAGAACTGGGAAAATCCCTTCTGGGACCCAGAAAATTAAAGAAATAGAAATTAAATAAATAAAATAAAAATACTAAAAAATAATTCTGTTTTTTTCTGAATTTTCCCCAACCCCTGCAAGGTCCAAGCTGGATTTTTTAGGAATTTTTGTGGCAAAAATCCCCATGGAAATTCCCCTGAATTTTGGGATTTTTTAGGAATTCTGCCTGTGCAGTTCCCCTCCCCAAATTTTGAGATTTTTAGGAATTCTCAGCCTGTGCAGTTCCCTCCCCAAATTTTGGGATTTTTTAGGAATTCTCAGCCTGTGCAGCTCCCTCCCCCAAATTTTGGGATTTTTAGGAATTCTCAGCCTGTGCAGTTCCCTCCCCAAAAATTTTGGTATTTTTAGGAATTCTCAGCCTGTGCAGTTCACCCCAAATTTTGGGATTTTTAGGAATTCTCAGCCTGTGCAGTTTCCCCCCAAATTTTGGGATTTTTTTAGGAATTCTCAGCCTGTGCAGTTCCCCCCTCAAAATTTTTGGGATTTTTTAGGAATTCTGCCTGTGCAGTTCACCCCAAATTTTGAGATTTTTTAGAATTCTCAGCCTGTGCAGTTCCCCCCCCCAAATTTTGGGATTTTTTAGGAATTCTCTGCCTGTGCAGTTCCCCCCAAAAATTTTGGGATTTTTTAGGAATTCTCAGCCTGTGCAGTTCCCCCCCTGAATTTTTGGGATTTTTTGGGAATTCTCAGCCTGTGCAGTTCCCTCCCCAAAAATTTTGGGATTTTTAGAAATTCTCAGGCTGTGCAGTTCACCCCAAATTTTGGGATTTTTAGGAATTCTCAGCCTGTGCAGTTCCTCCCCCAAATTTTAGGATTTTTTAGGAATTCTCAGCCTATGCAGTTCCTCCCCCAAATTTTTGGGATTTTTTAGGAATTCTCAGGCTGTGCAGTTCCCCCCTCCCAAATTTTGGGATTTTTAGGAATTCTCAGGCTCTGCAGTTCACCCCAAATTTTGGGATTTTTAGGAATTCTCAGGCTGTGCAGTTCCCCCCCCAAATTTTGGGATTTTTTAGGAATTCTCAGGCTGTGCAGTTCCCCCTCCCCCAAATTTTGGGATTTTTAGAATTCTCAGGCTCTGCAGTTCACCCCAAATTTTGGGATTTTTAGGAATTCTCAGGCTCTGCAGTTCACCCCAAATTTTGGGATTTTTTAGAATTCTCAGGCTGTGCAGTTTCCCCCCCTAAATTTTGGGATTTTTTTCTTTAGGAATTCTCAGGCTCTGCAGTGCCCCCCCAATTTTGGGATTTTTGGTGGCCCTGAGTGGCTCTGAAAGGTCCCTTTGTGCCCAGCTTGGCTCTGAGGGTTTTAGGATCAATGTTCCTTTGTGCAGCTCATGAAAGGCTCCAGTGTGCCCAGAAATTCCCTGGAAAACCAAAACAATCCCAAAAGTGCCACGGGGGGGACACCCAGAAAATTTAATTTTTTTTTCCTTGTATTTTTATTTTTTATTTAATATCTATATTGTGTTTTTTCCATGTATTTTTATTTTTTATTTGATATTTTAATCATTTTTTTTCTTTTTTATTTGCTATTTTAATCGGTTTTTTCTTGTATTTTTTATTTTTTTATTCAGTATTTAAATTGTGTTTTTTTCCATGTATTTTTTATTTTTTATTTGATATTTAAATCATTTTTTTCCTTTTTTATTTGATATTTTAATAGTTTTTTTCTTATATATTTTTTATTTTTTGTTTGATATTTAAATTGGTTTTTCCCTTCCATTTTATTTTCATTTGATATTTTTAATCATTTTTTTCTTTGTATTTTTATTTGATATTTTTAAGCATTTTTTTCCTTTTTATTTTATATTTTAATAGTTTTTTTCCTTGTATTTTTTATTTTTATTTGATATTTTAGTTGGTTTTTCTTGTATTTTTTATTTTTCATTTTTATATTTTTAATAATTTTTTTCCTTGTATTTTTGTTTGATATTTTTAATCCAGGTTTTTTCCTTGTATTTTTTATTTTTATTTGATATTTTTAATTGCTGTTTTTTCCTTTTATTTGATATTTTTAATGGGGTTTTTTTTCCTTGTATTTTTTATTTTCATTTTGATATTTTATGGGTTTTCCTTTGTATTTTTTATTTTTATTTGATATTTAAATCGTTTTCATTTTGTTTTTTTCCTTGTATTTTTTATTTTATTTTCAAGGTGAATTTTATGACTTCAGGCCCATTCTTAATTTTATGATCCAGATCCATCTTAAAAGGTGAATTTTATGTCTCAAACTGAATTTCAATTGGCACCCTGAACCCCAAATTGGCACCTGAACCCCCAAAATTCACACTGAGATCCCCTAAATTGGCACCTGAGACCCCAAATTTGGCACCTGAGACCCCCAAAAATTGGCACTGGGATCCCCTAAATTAACACTTGAACCCCCAAACTGGCACCTGAACCTCAAAATTGGCACTAGGATCCCCTAAATTGGCACCTGAGACCCCCAAAATTGGCACCTGAACCCCCAAAAATTCACACTGGGATCCCCTAAATTGGCACCTGAGACCCCCAAAATTGGCACCTGAACCCCAAATTGGCACCTGAACCCCCAAAATTCACACTGGGATCCTCTAAATAAACACTTGAACCACAAAAGTGGCACCTGAACCCCAAATTCACACTGGGATCCCTTAAACTGGCACCTGAACCTCAAAATTGGCACTGGGATCCCCAAATTGGCACCCTGAACCCCAAATTCACACTTGAGTCCCCCTCAATTTGCACCTGAGACCCCCCAAATTCACATTTGAATCCCCCAAACTGACACCTGAACCCCCCAAATTGGCACGGAACCCCCCAAATTCACACTTGAATCCTCCCAGAGTGGTCCCCGAGCCCCCAAAGTGGCCCCAGAGTGGCCCCAGGCCTCCCAGAGTGGCCCCCAAACCCCCAAAGTGGCCCCAGGCCCCCAAAGTGGCCCAAAGTGCCCCCCAGGCCCCCAAAGTGACCCCCAAAAGTGCCCCCGAGGCCCCCAAAGTGACCCCAAAGTGGCCCCGAGCCCCCAAAATGGCCCCGAACCCCCAAAGTGGCCCCAGGCCCCCAAAGTAGCCCAGACCCCCCAGAGTGGCCCCCGAACCCCCCAAAGTGGCCCCCGAACCCCCAAAGTGGCCCCAGGCCCCCAAAGTGGCCCCGCACCCCCAAAGTGGCCCCAGACCCCCAAAGTGGCCCCGCACCCCCAAAGTGGCCCGCACCCCCAAAGTGGCAGCTCCTGTGCCAGGGTCGCCACCCGGCCCCCTCCAACCCCCACAGCCCGGGGGTGGGCACAGGACCTTACCCCCACCCCATTCCATCACCCCGTGCCCAAAGCTGGGGTACCCCAAAACTGGGGTACTGAAACCTCAGGGTACCCAAAACTGGGGGTACCCAAACCTCGGGAGGTACCCGAGCTTGGGATACCCAAACCTCGGGGTACTGAAACCTCGGGTACCAAAACTTTGGGGTGCCAAAGACTTTGGGAGTGCAGAGAGCTTTGGGGTTATCGAAATGCAGGTGCCAGCTCAGGTCTGGAACCCCAAAACCTCCGGGTACCCAAACCCGCGGGGTGCTGAATCTCATGATGCCAGAACCTCGTGTGCCCGGAACTTAGGGTGCCGAACCTCGGGTGCGAAACCCTGAAAACTCGGGGTGTATCGAGAGCAGGGTACCAAAACCCCCAAAACCTCGGGTGCGGAAAGCTTCCGGGTACTGGAACCCCGAAACCTCGGGGTGCCGAAACCTAAAACCTCGGATACTGGAACCCCCGAAACCTCGGGGTGCCGAAACCAAAACAGCAGGGGTGCCCAAACCACGGGTACCGAGCCTCGGGTACCAGAAACCCTGAAAAACTCGGGGTACCGAAACTTCGGATACCGGAACCCCGAAAGAGCCTCGAATATTGGAACCCCCCGAAATCTCGGGCACCGGAACCCCAAACACCTCGGGGTGCCGAGCTTCGGGTTACCGGAACCCCGAAACCCCGGGTACCCGAAACCCTGAAGACTCGGGGTGCCGAGAACCCAGGTGCACACGAGAGCAGCGGGGTACCGAGGCAGCGGGAGATACCGATAACTCGGATACCGAAACTTCGGGTTACCGGAACCCCGAAACCCCGGGTACCGAAACCCTGAAAACTCGGGGTACCGAAACAGCAGGGTACCAGAGCAGCGAGATACCGATGGCTCCGGATACCGAAACTGCGGGTTACCGGAACCTCCGGTTCTCCTCCCCGCCTCCCCGCCTCCTCGCTCTCCCTCCCCGAGGCGCTGCCCCCGCCGGAGCCCCGGCTATCCGAGGGGCCGGGCCGCGCCAGGGGCGGCTCCAGCCGGTACCGGCGCGGGGGGAGAGCACCGCCCGCCAACGCCGGAGCCTGCGCGGGGCCGCGGCCGTGGCAGCTCCGCGATGCCGCCGCCTCCTCCGGAGCCCATGCCCGGCTACGGGGAGCTGCTCCGCCGGGCGTACGGCAGCCTGGCCGCGGCCGCCCGCGGCCTGCGAAGGATTACGGCTGGGAGCTGGCGCGCCGTACCTGGGCGGAGAACGCGCACCTGGGCTGGGCGGAGGTGCTGCTGTGCGGGATCTGCGCGCTGGGCTGGACCGCTGCTGCGCCGCGCCTACTCCCTGCCGCCTCTTTCGGGTCAGTGCGGGACCGCCGCGGGCTGCGGGGGGATGGAGGTGGAAGCCGCGCGGGATCCCCGGGCTTGGGGATGGCGGGGATTCGTTTTTGCGTGGTTTTTGGGGTGAGGGATGCGCCCCCGGTTCTCTGCATCCCCCAGTGTGGAGCATCCCCCATCCCTTCCGCCCCTCCACTCCGCCGCCTGCCCGGCGCTGCATCCCCCTCAAGGTTGAGGCGTTTTTTCTTCCCGGTTATTCCCAGGATTTTGTGCCTTTCCCGGGGCTGCAGCCTGCAGGATCTGAGCACCCACCAGCACCAGCAGAGCCCCCTTGCTCCATTTCCCTCCCCACGTTTCCATCCCGCATCCCCTCAAGGTTGAGGGATTTTTCTTCCCAGTTATTCCCAGATTCTTCCGTGCATTTCACCGGGGGCTGCATCTTGTAGGATTTGAGCATCCCAGAGCCCCCCCCTTGCTCCATTTCCCTCCCCACATTTCCATCCCCGCATCCCCTCAAGGTGGAGGGTTTTTCTTCAGGTTATTCCCGGCTTGTTCCGCGCCTTTTACAGGGGGCTGCATCCTTCAGGGATCTGAGCATCCCTGAGCACCAGCAGAGCCCCCCTGCTCCATTTCCCCCGCCCCATCCCCTGCATCCGTCCCTGCGTCCCCTGAAGGTTGAGAGGTTTTTTTGAGTGATTTCTTCCCGGATTATTCCCAGGTTTTGTGCCTTTCCCGTGGCTGCATCCTTTAGGGGTTTGAACATCCCTGAGCACGGGAGAGCCCCCTGCCCATTTCCACTCACAAGCAATACGTGGCATA
>JAPFBE010000574.1:0-40450 GCA_034336665.1 Luscinia megarhynchos
GGAGGATTTTGGGGAGAATTTTGGGGAGAATTTTGGGAGGATTTTTTGGGAGAATTTTGGGGGGAATTTTGGGGTGGAATTCTGGGATTTTGGGGCGGATTTGGGGGAGAATTTCAGGATTTCGGAGAAGATTTTTTGGATTTCTGGAATGGATTTTTGTGTAGATTTTTGGGAAGGAATTTTGGGATTTTGGGGTGGATTTTTGGGGTCGAATTTCGGGATTTTGGGGAGACTTTTGGGATTTTGGGACGGAATTTTAGGATTTTGGGGAGGGATTTTGTTGTGGGATTTTGGGTGGATTTTGGGTGGATTTTTGGGTGGATTTTGGGGGGAATTTTGGGGATTTTGGGATGGAATTTTGGGGTTCTAGACCCCAGGATTTTGGGTTGATTTTGAAGTGGATGTTTTTGGATTTTTGGACTGGAATTTTTGGGGTTTTGGACATCGGGATTTTGGTGGATTTTTGGGCCGGATTTTGGGTGGATTTTTGAGGTGAATTTTTGGAATTTTTAGCTGGAATTTTGGAGATTTTTCTGTGAATTTTTGGGTGGATTTTTGGGATTTTTGGGCTGGAATTTTGGGATTTTCTGAGCTGATTATTTCTTTAATTTTGGGGCTGTAAATGGGATTTTGGGGGTAGATTTTTGGGGATTTTGGCTGGAAATTTTGGATTTTTCGGAGTGGGATTTTTGGGATTTTTGGGGTGGATTTTTGGGATTTTGGGCTGGAATTTTTGGATTTTTTGGAGTGGGTTTTTTGGGGTGGATTTTTGGGATTTTGGGCTGGAAATTTTGGGATTTTGAGGTTCAGGACATCAGGATTTTGGTGTGGAATATTTTTTATTTTTGTGGTGCTGGACACCGGGATTTTGGGCTGGAATTTTTTTATTTTTGGAGCTGATTATTATTTTAATTTTGAGGCTGTAACCGGGATTTTGGGGTGATTTTGGGCTGGAATTTTGGGGATTTTGGGGTTCTGGACACCGGGATTTTGGGCTGGAATTTTGGGATTTTCTGAGCTGATTATTTCTTTAATTTTGGGGCTGTAAATGGGATTTTGGGGTGGATTGTTGGGGATTTTGGGCTGGAATTTTTGGATTTTTCGGAGTGGGATTTTTGGTATTTTTGGGGGGGATTTTTGAGATTTTGGGCTGGAATTTTGGGATTTTGGGGCGGATTTTGGGGATTTTTGGGATGGATTTTTGGGATTTTGGGGTGGATTTGGGGGATTTTTGGGGCGGATTTTTGTGATTTTGGGGATTTCACGGTGAAATTTTGGGGTGGAATTTTGGGATTTCTGGAATGGATTTTTGGGGTGGATTTTGAAGTGGATTTTTGGGATTTTGGGATTTTTTGGGTGGAAATTTGGGATTACGGGCGGATTTTGGGGATTCTGGGATGGAATTTCAGCATTTTTGGGGGATTTTTTTGGGGATTTTTGGGATTTTGGAGGGGATTTTTTGGATTTTTGGAATCGATTTTGTGTGGATTTCGGGTGGAATTTTGGGGATTTTTGGAATTCCCTGGTGAAATTTTTGGGAATTTGGGGGATTTTGGGGTGGATTTTTGGGGTGGATTTTGGGTTAATTTTGGGGGTGGATTTTGCAGATTTTGAGGTGAAATTTTGGGATTTTGGGGGTGGAATTTTTTGGGATTTTTGGATAAAGTTTGGGGGTGGATTTCTAAGATTTTGGGATGGAATTTTTGGATTTTGGGGGAATTTTGGGATTCTGTGGTGAAATTTTTGGGATTTTTGGGGAGGATTTTGGGGAGAATTTTTGGGGAGAATTTTGGGAGGATTTTTTGGGAGAATTTTGGGGGGATTTTTGGGGTGGAATTCTGGGATTTTGGGGCGGATTTGGGGGAGAATTTCAGGATTTTGGAGAAGATTTTTTGGATTTCTGGAATGGATTTTTGTGTAGATTTTTGGGAAGGAATTTTGGGATTTTGGGGTGGATTTTTGGGGTCGAATTTCGGGATTTGGGGGAGACTTTTGGGATTTTGGGACGGAATTTTAGGATTTTGGGGTGGGATTTTGTTGTGGGATTTTGGGGATTTTGGGTGGATTTTTGGGTGGATTTTGGGGGGGATTTTTTGGATTTTGGGATGGAATTTTGGGGTTCTAGACCCCAGGATTTTGGGTTGATTTTGAAGTGGATGTTTTTGGATTTTTGGAATGGAATTTTTGGGGTTTTGGACATCGGGATTTTGGTGGATTTTGGGTGGAATTTTGGGATTTTTGGGCCGGATTTTGGGTGGATTTTTGAGGTGAATTTTTGGAATTTTTAGCTGGAATTTTGGATATTTTTCTGTGAATTTTTGGGTGGATTTTTGAGATTTTTGGGCTGGAATTTTGGGATTTTCTGAGCTGATTATTTCTTTAATTTTGGGGCTGTACATGGGATTTTGGGGTGGATTGTTGGGGATTTTGGGCTAGAAATTTTGGATTTTTTGGAGTGGGTTTTTTGGGATTTTTGGGGTGGATTTTGGGGATTTTGGGCTGGAAATTTTGGATTTTTCGGAGTGGGTTTTTTGGGATTTTTGGGGTGGATTTTTGGGATTTTGGGCTGAAATTTTTGGGGATTTTTGAAGTGGGTTTTTGGGATTTTTGGGGTGGATTTTGGGGATTTTGGGCTGGAATTTTGGGATTTTGGAGTGGGTTTTTGGGATTTTTGGGGTGGATTTTTGGGATTTTGGGCTGGAAATTTTGGGATTTTGAGGTTCTGGACACTCATGATTTGGGGATGGAATTTTGGGATTTTCTGAGCTGATTATTTCTTTAATTTTGGGGCTGTAAATGGGATTTTGGGGTGGATTGTTGCGGATTTTGGGCTGGAATTTTTGGACTTTTTGGAGTGGGTTTTTGGGGATTTTTGGGGTGGATTTTTGGGATTTTGGGCTGGAATTTTTTTATTTTTGGAGCTGATTATTATTTTAATTTTGAGGCTGTAACCGGGATTTTGGGCTGGAAAATTTTGGATTTTTTGGAGTGGGTTTTTGGGATGGATTTTTGGGATTTTGGGCTGGAACTTTGAGATTTTCAGGGCTGATTATTTTTTTAATTTTGGAGCTCTAAATGGGATTTTTGGGTGGATTTTTGGGCTGGAATTTTGGGATTTTTTGGAGTGGGTTTTTTGGGATTTTTTGGGTGGATTTTTGGGATTTTTGGGCTAGAATTTTGAGTTTTTCAGGGCTAGTTAATTTTTTTAAATTTTGGGGGCTGTAAATGGGATTTTTGGGGAGATTTTTGGGGATTTTGGGCTGGAAATTTTGGATTTTTTGGAGTGGGATTTTTGGGATTTTTGGGATTTTGGGCTGGAATTTTGTGTTTTTCAGGGCTAGTTATTTTTTTAATTTTGGGGGCTGTAAATGGGATTTTGGGGGAGATTTTTGGGGATTTTGGGCTGGAAATTTTGGGATTTTTTTCGGAGTGGGTTTTTGGGATTTTGGGGTGGATTTTGGGATTTAGGGCTGGAATTTTTTGATTTTTGGAGTGGGGTTTTTGGGTGAATTTTGGGATTTTGGGGCTGGAATTTTGGGATTTTTTGGAGTGGGTTTTTGGGGATTTTGGGGGGGATTTTTGGGGATTTTGGGCTGGAATTTTTGGATTTTTTGGAGTGGGATTTTTGGGGTGGATTTTTGGGATTTTGGGCTGGAAATTTTGGGATTTTGAGGTTCAGGACACCAGGATTTTGGTGTGGAATGATTTTTAATTTTGTGGCGCTGGACACCGGGATTTTGGGCTGGAATTTTTTTATTTTTGGAACTGATTATTATTTTAATTTTGAGGCTGTAACCGGGATTTTGGGGCGATTTTGGGCTGGAATTTTGGGGATTTTGGGGTTCTGGACACCGGGATTTTGGGCTGGAATTTTGGGATTTTCTGAGCTGATTATTTCTTTAATTTTGGGGCTGTAAATGGGATTTTGGGGTGGATTGTTGGGGATTTTGGGCTAGAAATTTTGGATTTTTTGGAGTGGGATTTTTGGGATTTTGGGGTGGATTTTTGGGGATTTTGGGCTGGAATTTTGGGATTTTTTGGAGTGGGTTTTTTGGGGTGGATTTTTGGGATTTTGGGCTGGAAATTTTGGGATTTTGAGGTTCAGGACACCAGGATTTTGGTGTGGAATGTTTTTTATTTTTGTGGTGCTGGACACCGGGATTTTGGGCTGGAATTTTTTTATTTTGGAGCTGATGATTATTTTAATTTTGAGGCTGTAACCGGGATTTTGGGGCGATTTTGGGCTGGAATTTTGGGGATTTTGGGGTTCTGGACACCGGGATTTTGGGCTGGAATTTTGGGATTTTCTGAGCTGATTATTTCTTTAATTTTGGGGCTGTAAATGGGATTTTGGGGTGGATTGTTGGGGATTTTGGGCTGGAAATTTTGGATTTTTTGGAGTGGGTTTTTGGGATTTTTTGGATTGGGTTTTTTGGGATTTTTGGGTGGACTTTTGGGATTTTTGGGCTGGAAATTTTGGATTTTTTGTAGTGGATTTTGGGGATTTTGGGCTGGAATTCGGGATTTTTTGGAGTGGGTTTTTTGGGGTGGATTTTGGGGATTTTGGGCTGGAATTCGGGATTTTGAGGTTCAGGACATCAGGATTTTGGTGTGGAATATTTTTTATTTTTAGGGCAGAATATTTCTGTAATTTTGGGGATATCACCGGAATTTTGGGGCGGATTTTTGATCCCCTGGGGATTTTTGGGGTGATTTTGGGGTGATTTTGGGTCAGTTCCTGGCCATGGTGTCGTGCAGCCAGAGCTGTACCTGCACAGGTGATTTTGGGGTGGATTTTTGGGATTTTGGACTGGAATTTTTGCGTTTTTTCGAGTGGGGTTTTTTTGGGGGATTTTCAGGGTGAAATTTTGGGATTTTGAGGTTCTGGACACCAGGATTTTGGGGTGCATTTTTGGGATTTTTGGGGTGATTTTGGGATGAATTTGTCCATTTTTGGGGTGAATTTTTCCATTTTTGGGTCAGTTCCTGGCCATGGTGTCGTGCAGCCAGCGGCTGTACCTGCACAGGTGAGCACCGGGATTTTTGGGGTGATTTTTGGGATTTTGGCCTGGAATTTTTGCGTTTTTTGGAGTGGGGTTTTTTGGGGAATTTTCAGGGTGGAATTTTGGGAATTTTGAGGTTCAGGACACCAGGATTTTGGTGTGGAATATTTTTTATTTTTAGGGCAGAATATTTCTGTAATTTTGGGGATATCACCGGAATTTTGGGGCGGATTTTTGATCCCCTGGGGGTTTTTGGGGTGGATTTGTCCATTTTTGGGTCAGTTCCTGGCCATGGTGTCGTGCAGCCAGCGGCTGTACCCGCACAGGTGATTTTGGGGTGATTTTGGGGTGATTTTGGGGTGATTTTGGCCGGTTTTGGGTCAGTTCCTGGCCATGGTGTCGTGCAGCCATCGGCTGTACCTGCACAGGTGATTTTGGGGTGATTTTGGGATTTTGGACTGGAATTTTTGCGTTTTTTGGAGTGGGGTTTTTTTGGGGGATTTTCAGGGTGGAATTTTGGGAATTTTGAGGTTCTGGACACCAGGATTTTGGGGTGAATTTTTGGGATTTTTGAGGTGATTTTGGGGTGATTTTGGCCGGTTTTGGGTCAGTTCCTGGCCATGGTGTCGTGCAGCCAGCGGCTGTACCTGCACAGGTGAGCACAGGTGATTTTGGGGTGGATTTTTGGGATTTTGGGGTGATTTTGGGTCAGTTCCTGGCCATGGTGTCGTGCAGCCAGCGGCTGTACCTGCACAGGTGATTTTTGGGATTTTGGGGATTTTTGGGATTTTTGGGGTGAATTTTTCCATTTTTGGGTCAGTTGTTTGCCATGGTGTCGTGCAGCCAGCGGCTGTACCTGCACAGGTGATTTTGGGGTGAATTTTTCCATTTTTGGGTCAGTTCCTGGCCATGGTGTCGTGCAGCCAGCGGCTGTACCTGCACAGGTGTGATTTTGGGGTGAATTTTTCCATTTTTGGGTCAGTTCCTGGCCATGGTGTCGTGCAGCCAGCGGCTGTACCTGCACAGGTTGACGTACACGCCGGGTTTCCGGGGGTCCCCGCACACCCCCGGCCCCCACGAGGTGACCCCCTGCAGGCGCCCGTCGCACACCAGGGGCCCCCCGGAGTCGCCCTGGGGGGACAAAATTTGGGGCGTCAGGGCGGGACCCCAAAAAATTCGGGGAGAGTCGGCCCAGGAAGGGCGAAAATGGGGCGGGGATTGTCCTGGGTGCCTGTGCCACCCTCACCTGTCCCACCTGCCCCGGGGGTCACCTGTCCCACCCTCACCTGTCCCACCTGCCCCGGGGGTCACCTGTCCCACCCTCACCTGTCCCACCTGTCCCAGTCTCATCTGTGTCTCACCTGTCCCATCTCACCTGTCCCATCTCACACCTGTCTCACCTGTCCCACCTGTCCCACCTGTCCCACCCTCACCTGTCCCACCCTCACCTGTCCCACCTGTCCCATTCCTCACCTGTCCCACCTGTCCCACCTGTCCCACCTGCCCCGGGCTCACCTGTCCCACCTGCCCCATCCTCACCTGTCCCACCTGTCCCATCCTCACCTGTCCCACCTGTCCCAGTCTCCACCTGTCCCACCTGCGCCAGGCTCACCTGTCCCACCCTCACCTGTCCCACGTGTGCTGGGCTCGCCTGTCCCACCCTCACCTCTCCCACCTGCCCCGGGCTCACCTGTCTCACCTGTCCTGGACTCATCTGTCCCAGTCTCACCTGTCCCACCTGTCCCAGTCTCACCTGTCCCACCCTCACCTGTCCCACCTGTCCCAGTCTCACCTGTCCCAGTCTCACCTGTCCTGGTTTCACCTGTCTCACCTGTCCCTCTCACTTGTCCCATCTCACCTGTCCCGCTCTCACACCTGTCCCACCTGTCCCAGTCTCACCTGTCCCAGTCTCACCTGTCCTGGTCTCACCTGTCCCACACCTGTCCCAGTCTCACCTGTCCCACCTATCCCACCTGTCTCACCTTTCACCTGTACCACCTGTCTCACCTGTCCCAATCTCACCTGGCAGGTGTCGGCTGACCATGGCTCTCCTGGTTCACACCTGTCCCATCTCACACCTGTCTCACCTGTCCCAGTCTCACCTGTCCCATCTCACACCTGTCTCACCTGTCCCGCCCCACCTGTCCCATCACACACCTGTCTCACCTGTCCCAGTCTCACCTGTCCCATCACACACCTGTCTCACCTGTCCCAGTCTCACCTGTCCCATCACACACCTGTCCCACCTGTCCCAGTCTCACCTGTCCCATCACACACACCTGTCCCACCTGTCCCAGTGTCTCACCTGTCCCACCTGTCCCACCTGTCCCATCTCACCTGTCCCATCTCACACCTGTCTCACCTGTCCCATCTCACCTGTCCCACCTGTCTCACCTGTCCCATCTCACCTGGCAGGTGTCGGCGCGGCTCCGCGGCTCCCCCACACACCATGTTGGGGGTGAGGGAGTCGGGGTAGATCTGGCGACAGGTGTGCTCAGGTATGATCCTCACCTGGCTGCAGTGCAGGTCCTTGGGGAACATCACTGCGGGGACACACCTGGGTCACACCTGGGGTCACCTGGGGTCCCCTGGGACACACCTGGGGGTCACCTGGGGTCACACCTGGGTCACACCTGGGACACACCTGGGATACACCTGGGACACACCTGGGACACCTGGGGACACACCTAGGTCACACCTGGGGTCACCTGGGGTCACCTGGAACACACCTGGGACACACCTGGGACACACCTGGGTCACCTGGGACACACCTGGGGTCACACCTGGGTCACACTCTGGGATACACCTGGGACACACCTGGGACACCTGGGGTCACCTGGGACACACCTGGGGTCACCTGGGGTCACCTGGAACACACCTGGGACACACCTGGGACACACCTGGGTCACCTGGGACACACCTGGGGGTCACACCTGGGTCACACCTCGGACACACCTGGGTCACACCTGGGGTCACCTGGGGTCATCTGGGGGTCACCTGGGGTCACCTGGGACACACCTGGGGTCATCTGGGTCACACCTGGGTCACACCTGGGACACACCTGGGGTCACCTGGGGTCACCTGGGGTCACACCTGGGTCACACCTGGGGGTCACCTGGGGTCACCTGGGACACACCTGGGACACACCTGGGACACACCTGGGTCACCTGGGGCCACCTGGGGTCACCTGGGTCACACCTGGGTCACACCTGGTCACACCTGGGTCACACCTGGGACACCTGGGACACACCTGGGGTCACCTGGGGTCACACCTGGGACACACCTGGGACACACCTGGGGTCACCTGGGGTCATCTTGGGTCACCTGGGGTCACCTGGGTCACACCTGGGACACACCTGGGACACACCTGGGGTCACCTGGGGTCATCTTTGGGCCACCTGGGGTCACCTGGGTCACCTGGGACACACCTGGGACACACCTGGGACACACCTGGGACACACCTGGGACACCTGGGGTCACACCTGGGACACACCTGGGTCACACCTGGGTCACCTGGGGTCACACCTGGGGTCACCTGAGTCACCTGGGGTCACATCTGGGGTCACACCTGGGGTCACACCTGGGGTCACTTGGGGTCATCTTGGGTCACACCTGGGGTCACACCTGGGGGTCACATCTGGGACACACCTGGGTCACACCTGGGGTCACCTGGGACACACCTGGGTCACACCTGGGGTCACCTGAGGTCACACCTGGGACACACCTGGGTCACACCTGGGGTCACACCTGGGGTCACACCTGGGACACACCTGGGTCACACCTGGGACACCTGGGTCACACCTGGGACACACCTGGGGTCACACCTGGGACACACCTGGGTCACACCTGGGGTCACACCTGGGGTCACACCTGGGACACACCTGGGTCACACCTGGGGACACCTGGGGTCACCTGGGGTCATCTTGGGTCACCTGGGGTCACACCTGGGGACACACCTGGGACACACCTGGGTCACACCTGGGGACACACCTGGGGTCACACCTGCGTCACCTGGGACGCACCTGGATTCACCTGGGACACACCTGGGGTCACACCTGGGACACACCTGGGACACCTGGGACACACCTGGGACACACCTGGGACACACCTGGGTCACACCTGGGACACACCTGGGGGTCACACCTGGGACACACCTGGGGTCACACCTGGGGTCACACCTGGGGTCACACCTGGGACACACCTGGGGTCACCTGGGTCATCTTGGGTCACCTGGGGTCACCTGGGACACACCTGGGACACACCTGGGTCACACCTGGGACACACCTGGGGTCACACCTGAACAGGTAACACCTGACCTGAGTGCTCACCTGTTCCCAGGTGACCCCCAAATTCTCCCACCCTCACCTATCCCAGGTAACGTCTCACCTGTCCCAGGTAACCGCTGCATTCCCACCTGCACCTGTGCCCAGGTGAGCTCTCACCTGCCCCAGGTGTGTCCCCATCCCTCACCTGTCCCAGGTGTGTCCCACCCCCCTGTCTCAGGTGTGTCTCACTCCATCCCACCTCACCTGCCCAGGTGAGTCCCACCCCCACCTGCCCCAGGTGTGTCCCCTATCCTCACCTATCCCAGGTACCCCCTCACCTGTCCCGGCTGTTTCTCACCTGTCCCTCAGCCCCTCACCTGTCACAGGTGTGTCCCCACCCATCCCCACCGCCCTCCCCTGCCCAGGTGTGTCCCACCCTCACCTGTCCCACCCTCACCTGCCCAGGTGTGTCCCACCCTCACCTGTCCCACCGCACCTGTCCCAGGTGTGTCCCCCCTCACCCGCCCAGGTGCTCAGCTTCGGGCTGGAGGTGGAGCCCCCAGGTGCCCACCTGTCCCAGGTGTGTCCCACCCCTCACCTGTCCCAGGTGTGTCCCACCCTCACCTGCCGAGGTGTGTCCCCCCCCTCACCTGCCCAGGTGCGCCACCTTCGGGGCTGGTGGTGGAGCCCCAACCCTCACCTGTCCCACCCCTCACCTGCCTAGGTGTGGCCCCCCTCACCTGTCCCACCCTCACCTGCACAGGTGTGTCCCCCTGCCCTGCTCAGGTGTGTCCCACCCTCACCTGCCCAGGTGTGTCCCACCCCTCACCTGTCCCCAGGTGTGTCCCACCCTCACCTGTCCCCCTCACCTGTCCCAGGTAGCTCACCTTCGGGGCTGGAGGTGGAGCCCCAGGTGTGCTCACCTGTCCCAGGTGTGTCCCACCCTCACCTGTCCCACCCCCAACACCTGTCCCAGGTGTGTCCCCCCTCACCTGTCCCAGGTGTGTCCCACCCTCACCTGTCCCAGGTGTGTCCCCCCCTCACCTGTCCCAGGTGTGTCCCACCCTCACCTGCCCCAGGTGTGTCCCACTCTCACCTGTCCCAGGTGCTACCACCTTCGAGACTGGGAGGTGGAGCCCCAGGTGTTCTCACCTGTCCCAGGTGTGTCCCACCTCACCTGCCCAGGTGTGTTCCCTATCCCCTCACCTGCCCAGGGTGTGCTCACCTGCCCAGGTGTGTCCCACCCCTCACCTGTCCCAGGTGTGTCCCACCCTCACCTGTCGAGGGTGTGTCCCCCCCCTTAGGTGCAGCGCTCACCTGTCCCCAGGTGTAGTCCCACCCTCACCTGTCCCCTCACCTGTCCCAGGTGCGCCCACCTGCTCAGGGTGTGTCTCACCCTCACCTGTCTCACCCTCACCTGTCCCCTGACCCTCACCTGTCCCAGGTGCTCACCTTCGGGGCTGGGAGGTGGAGCCCCAGGGTGTTCTCACCTGTCCAGGTGTGTCCCCCCCACCCGCCCAGGTAAGCGCCACCTTCGGGGCTGGAGGTGGAGCCCCAGCCCGAGATCTGGCAGGCCGTGCCGGGCGCGGCGCAGGTGCGCGCCGGGGGCAGCGGGCTCACCTGGCGGCCCAGGTGCGCCGGCACCTGCAGCCGCAGCAGCATCAGGTCGCCGTCCTTGGAGCTCTCGTTGTAGCCGGGGAAGCGGAAGGAGGCCAGCTGCCGCCGCTGCTCACCTGGCGTAGAGTGTGGCACGCCCAGCCCGCCCACTGGGCAGCTGACCCTCACTCTGGCAGACCTGGCCCAGGGCGACGGTGATGGGGCTGTGGGGGGAGGGACAGGTGAGACACGGGGGGGGCAGGTGGGACAGGTGAGGGGTGGGCACAGGTGGGACAGGTGAGACAGGAGGGATGGGGACAGGTGGGACAGGTGGGACAGGGGAGGGATGGGGGACAGGTGGGACAGGTGGGACAGGTGGGACACGGGGTGGGGACAGGTGAGGGATGGGACAGGTGAGGGATGGGGGACAGGTGAGACAGGTGAGGGATGGGGACAGGTGAGGGATGGGGACAGGTGAGGGATGGGGACAGGTGAGACAGGTGAGGGATGGGGACAGGTGAGGATGGGGACAGGTGAGACAGGTGAGACAGGTGAGACACAGCTGGGACAGGTGAGACAGGTGAGACAGGTGAGACAGGTGAGACAGGTGAGGGACAGGTGAGACAGGTGAGACAGGTGAGGGATGGGGACAGGTGGGACAGGTGAGACAGGTGGGACAGGTGAGACAGGGTGAGACAGGTGAGACACAGCTGGGACAGGTGAGACAGGTGAGACAGGTGGGACAGGTGAGGGACAGGTGAGGGATGGGGACAGATTAAACAGGTGGGGACAGGTGGGACAGGTGAGGGATGGGGACAGGTGAGACAGGTGGGACAGGTGGGACAGGTGAGGCAAAGTGAGACAGGTGAGGGAGGTGAAGGACAGGTGAGCCCCAGGTGAGCCCGTTACCTCGTCCCAGACCGTGCGCAGTGCCCCAGGGTGTGCCCCAGGTGTGCCCAGGTGAGTTCCCCCATTCCCAGGTAACCCCCTTCACACCCAAGTGTGCCCAGGTGTGCCCATGTGTGCCCAGGTGACCCCTCCCGCCCAGGTAAACCCCTCTCCCCCAGGTGTGCCCAGGTGAGTTCCCCATTCCCAGGTGACCCCTCCCCATGCCCAGGTGTGCCCAGGTGTGCCCAGGTGACCCCTCCCCACCCAGGTGTGCCCAGGTGAGCCCGTTACCTGTCCGTACCCGGGGGCGTGGCAGTGCGCCCAGGTGTGCCCAGGTGAGTTCCCCATGCCCAGGTGTGCCCAGGTGTGCCCAGGTGTGCCCAGGTGACCCCTCCCGCCCAGGTAACCCTCTCCCCCAGGTGTGCCCAGGTGAGTTCCCCCATTCCCCAGGTGACCCCTCCCCATGCCCAGGTGTGCCCAGGTGAGCCCGTGTACCTGTCCTATTCCCAGGGGGCGTGGCAGTCTGCCAGGTGTGCCCAGGTGAGTTCCCCATGCCCAGGTAACCCCCATGCCCAGGTGTGCCCAGGTGTGCCCGTTACCTGTCCGTGCACTCGGGGCGTGGCAGTGCTTCAGGTGTGCCCAGGTGAGTTCCCCATTCCCAGGTAACCCCTCCCGCCCAGGTGAGCCCAGGTGAGCCCAGGTGCCTGCTACCTGTCCGCACCGGGGCGTGGCAGTGCGCCCAGGTGTGCCCAGGTGAGTTCCCCATGCCCAGGTAACCCCCCCATGCCCAGGTGTGCCCAGGTGTGCCCGTTACCTGTCCGTACCCGGGGGCGTGGCAGTGCGCTTCCAGGTGTGCCCAGGTGAGTTCCCCATTCCCAGGTAACCCCTCCCGCCCAGGTGAGCCCAGGTGAGCCCAGGTGAGCCCGTTACCTGTCCGTACCCGGGGGCGTGGCAGTGTGCCCAGGTGTGCCCAGGTGTGCCCAGGTAACCCCCCCACGCCCAGGTGAGCCCAGGTGCGCCCGTTACCTGTCCGTACCCGGGGGCGTGGCAGTGCGCCGCCGTCAGGACCCACCTGGGCGCCACCAGCGTCCCCCCGCAGACGAAGCGACGCCCGCGGAACAGCGCGGCCTGCCAGGGCGGGGCACAGGTGTGTCCCTCCAGCACCCACCTGGGCACCCGCACACCTGGGGAGGGACAGGTGAGCCAGGGCGGGGCACAGGTGTGTCCCTGCAGCACCCACCTGGGCACCCGCACACCTGGGGAGGGACAGGTGAGCCAGGGCGGGGCACAGGTGTGTCCCTCCAGCACCCACCTGGGCACCCTGACACCTGGGGAGGGACAGGTGAGCCAGGGCGGGGCACAGGTGTGTCCCTCCAGCACCCACCTGGGCACCCGCACACCTGGGGAGGGACAGGTGAGCTCCGGGGTCACTCAGGTGAGATTTGGGTTCCCCAGGTGAGGTTTGGGGTCTCTCAGGTGAGATTTGGGGCTCCCCAGGTGAGTTTTGGGGTCTCTCAGGTCAGATTTGGGGCTCCCCAGGTGAGTTTCAGGTTCCCCCAGGCGAGTTTTGGGGGTTCCAGGTGAGATTTGGGCTCCCCAGGTGAGTTTTGGGCTCCCCAGGTAAAATTTGGGATCGCCAGGTGCGGCTCTGGGCTCTCCAGGTGAGTTCCAGGTTCCCCAGGTGAGCTCTGGGGTCACTCAGGTGAATTTTGGGATTCCCCAGGTGAATTTTGGAGGTTCCAGGTGAGCCAGGGCGGGGCACAGGTGTGTCCCTCCAGCACCCACCTGGGCACCCTGACACCTGGGGAGGGACAGGTGAGCCAGGGCGGGGCACAGGTGTGTCCCTCCAGCACCCACCTGGGCGCCCTGACACCTGGGGAGGGACAGGTGAGCCAGGGCGGGGCACAGGTGTGTCCCTCCAGCACCCACCTGGGCGCCCTGACACCTGGGGAGGGACAGGTGAGCCAGGGGCGGGGCACAGGTGTGTCCCTGCAGCACCCACCTGGGCGCCCTGACACCTGGGGAGGGACAGGTGAGCCAGGGCGGGGCACAGGTGTGTCCCTGCAGCACCCACCTGGGCGCCCCTGACACCTGGGGAGGGACAGGTGAGCCAGGGCGGGGCACAGGTGTGTCCCTCCAGCACCCACCTGGGCACCCTGACACCTGGGGAGGGACAGGTGAGCTCCGGGGTCTCTCAGGTGAGATTTGGGCTCCCCAGGTGAGTTTTGGGTTCCCCAGGTGAGGTTTAGAAGGGTCCCAGGTGAGTTTTGGGGTCTCACAGGTGAGTTTGGGGCTCCCCAGGTAAAATTTGGGATCGCCAGGTGCGGCTCTGCGCTCTCCAGGTGAGTTCCAGGTTCCCCAGGTGAGATTTGGGATTCCCCAGGTGAATTTTGGAGGTTCCAGGTGAGCCAGGGCGGGGCACAGGTGTGTCCCTCCAGCACCCACCTGGGCACCCTGACACCTGGGGAGGGACAGGTGAGCCAGGGCGGGGCACAGGTGTGTCCCTCCAGCACCCACCTGGGCACCCTGACACCTGGGGAGGGACAGGTGAGCCAGGGCGGGGGCACAGGTGTGTCCCTGCAGCACCCACCTGGGCGCCCCTGACACCTGGGGAGGGACAGGTGAGCCAGGGCAGGGCACAGGTGTGTCCCTGCAGCACCCACCTGGGCAATCTGACACCTGGGGAGGGACAGGTGAGCCAGGGCGGGGCACAGGTGTGTCCCTGCAGCACCCACACCTGGGCAATCTGACACCTGGGGAGGGACAGGTGAGCCAGGGCGGGGCACAGGTGTGTCCCTGCAGCACCCACCTGGGCAATCTGACACCTGGGGAGGGACAGGTGAGCCAGGGCGGGGCACAGGTGTGTCCCTCCAGCACCCACCTGGGCACCCTGACACCTGGGGAGGGACAGGTGAGCTCCGGGGTCACTCAGGTGAGATTTGGGTTCCCCAGGTGAGGTTTGGGGTCTCTCAGGTCAGATTTGGGGCTCCCCAGGTGAGTTTCAGGTTCCCCCAGGCGAGTTTTGGGGGTTCCAGGTGAGATTTGGGCTCCCCAGGTGAGTTTTGGGCTCCCCAGGTAAAATTTGGGATCGCCAGGTGCGGCTCTGGGCTCTCCAGGTGAGTTCCAGGTTCCCCAGGTGAGCTCTGGGGTCACTCAGGTGAATTTTGGGATTCCCCAGGTGAATTTTGGAGGTTCCAGGTGAGCCAGGGCGGGGCACAGGTGTGTCCCTGCAGCACCCACCTGGGCACCCGCACACCTGGGGAGGGACAGGTGAGCCAGGGCGGGGCACAGGTGTGTCCCTCCAGCACCCACCTGGGAGCCCTCACACCTGGGGAGGGACAGGTGAGCCAGGGCGGGGCACAGGTGTGTCCCTGCAGCACCCACCTGGGCACCCTGACACCTGGGGAGGGACAGGTGAGCTCTGGGGTCTCTCAGGTGAGATTTGGGATTCCCCAGGTGAGTTCCAGGTTCCCCAGGTGAGCTCTGGGGTCCCTCAGGTGAGATTTGGGGTTCCCCAGGTGAGTTCCAGGTTCCCCAGGTGAGCTCTGGGGTCCCTCAGGTGAGATTTGGGGTTCCCCAGGTGAGTTCCAGGTTCCCCAGGTGAGCTCTGGGCTCTCCAGGTGAGTTCTGGGTTCCCCAGGTGAGGTTTAGAAGGGCCCCAGGTGAGTTTTGGGGTCACTCAGGTGAGATTTGGGGTTCCCCAGGTGAATTTTGGGATTCCCCAGGTGAGGTTCAGGTTCCCCAGGTGAATTTTGGGATCCCTCAGGTGAGTTTGGGTCTCACAGGTGAGTTTGGGTCTCACAGGTGAGTTTGGGGCTCCCCAGGTAAAATTTGGGATCGCCCAGGTGAGCTCTGGGCTCTCCAGGTGAGTTCAGGTTCCCAGGTGAGCTCTGGGGTCACTCAGGTGAGTTTGGGTCCCCCAGGTGAATTTTGGGGTCTCACAGGTGAGATTTGGGCTCCCCAGGTGAGTTTTGGGTTCCCCAGGTGAGGTTTAAAAGGGTCCCAGGTGAGTTTGGGTCTCTCAGGTGAGTTTTGGGCTCCCCAGGTAAAATTTGGGTTCCCCAGGTGAGTTCCAGGTTCCCCAGGTGAGCTCTGGGGTCACTCAGGTGAGATTTGGGGTTCCCCAGGTGAGTTTGGGTCTCTCAGGTGAGGTTCATGTTCCCTCAGGAGAATTTTGGGATTTCCCAGGTGAGGTTCACGTTCCCCCAGGTGAATTTTGGGGTCCCTCAGGTGAGATTTGGGATCCCCAGGTGAGGTTTGGGGTCCCCAGGTGAGGTTTGGGTCCCCCAGGTGAGTTTTGGGGTCTCACAGGTGAGATTTGGGCTCCCCAGGTGAGTTTTGGGCTCCCCAGGTAAAATTTGGGATCGCCAGGTGCAGCTCTGGGCTCTCCAGGTGAGTTCCAGGTTCCCCAGGTGAGCTCTGGGGTCACTCAGGTGAGATTTGGGGTTCCCCAGGTGAATTTTGGGATTCCCCAGGTGAGTTTCAGGTTCCCCCAGGCGAGTTTTGGGGGTTCCAGGTGAGATTTGGGCTCCCCAGGTGAGTTTTGGGCTCCCCAGGTGAGGTTTAGAAGGGTCCCAGGTGAGTTTTGGGGTCACTCAGGTGAGGTTTTGGTCACTCAGGTGAGATTTGGGCTCCCCAGGTAAAATTTGGGATCGCCAGTTGAGGCTCTGGGCTCTCCAGGTGAGATTTGGGATCTCTCAGGTGACTCCAGGTTCCCCAGGTGAGCTCTGGGGTCCCTCAGGTGAGATTTGGGATTCCCAGGTGAGATTTGGGGTCCCCCAGGTGAGGGTTTAGAAGGGTCCCCCAGGTGAATTTTGGGGTCTCTCAGGTGAGATTTGGGATCCTCAGGTGAGTTTGGGTCTCTCAGGTGAGATTTGGGGTTCCCCAGGTGAATTTTGGGATTCCCCAGGTGAATTTTGGAGGTTCCAGGTGAGCCAGGGCGGGGCACAGGTGTGTCCCTGCAGCACCCACCTGGGCACCCGCACACCTGGGGAGGGACAGGTGAGCTCTGGGGTCCCTCAGGTGAGTTTGGGGTTCCCCAGGTGAGGTTTGGGATTCCCCAGGTGAATTTTGAGGGTCTCACAGGTGAGATCTGGGGTCCCTCAGGTGAGATTTAGGGGTTCCCCAGGTGAATTTTGGGATTCCCCAGGTGAGGGTTCAGGTTCCCCCAGGTGAATTTTGGGGTCTCACAGGTGAATTTTGGGATCCCCAGGTGAGATTTAGGGGTCCCTCAGGTGAGTTTGGGGATCCCCAGGTAAAATTTGGGATCGCCAGGTGCTCTGCGCTCTCCAGGTGAGTTCCAGGTTCCCCAGGTGAGCTCTGGGGTCACTCAGGTGAGATTTGGGTCCCCCAGGTGAGTTTTGGGGTCTCACAGGTGAGTTTGGGTCTCTCAGGTGAGTTTTGGGCTCCCCAGGTAAAATTTGGGTTCCCCAGGTGAGCTCTGGGGTCTCTCAGGTGAGATTTGGGGATCCCCAGGTGAGTTTTGGGATCCCCAGGTGAGTTTGGGTCCCTCAGGTGAATTTTGGGCTCCCCAGGTGAGTTTGGGTCTCTCAGGTGAGATTTTGGGGTTCCCCAGGTGAGCTCTGGGCTCTCCAGGTGAATTTTGGGCTCCCCCAGGTGAGTTTGGGGAGTCTCAGGTGAGATTTGGGATCCCCAGGTGAATTTTGGGGTCTCACAGGTGAGTTTTGGGCTCCCCAGGTGATTTTTGGGGCTCCCCAGGTGAGTTTGGGTCTCTCAGGTGAGTTTGGGGTTCCCCAGGTGAGTTTGGGGAGTCTCAGGTGAGTTGGGTCCCTCAGGTGAGTTTCAGGTTCCCCCAGGTGAATTTTGGGGGTTCCAGGTGTGTCCCTCCAGCACCCACCTGGGCACCTGGAGAGAAGACGGCCAGGTGAGATTTGGGGAGTCTCAGGTGAGTTTTGGGTCTCTCAGGTGAGATTTGGGCTCCCCAGGTGAGTTTGGGGTCCCTCAGGTGAGATTTGGGCTCCCCAGGTGAGTTTTGGGTCTCTCAGGTGAGATTTGGGATCCCCAGGTGAGGTTCAGGTTCCCCCAGGTGAATTTTGGGGTCTCACAGGTGAGTTTGGGTCTCACAGGTGAGTTTGGGTCTCACAGGTGAGTTTGGGGCTCCCCAGGTAAAATTTGGGATCGCCAGGTGCGGCTCTGGGCTCTCCAGGTGAGTTCCAGGTTCCCCAGGTGAGCTCTGGGATCTCTCAGGTGAGATTTGGGGTTCCCCAGGTGAGATTTGGGGTTCCCCAGGTGAATTTTGGGGTCCCTCAGGTGAGATTTGGGGCTCCCCAGGTGAGATTTGGGCTCCCCAGGTGAGTTTGGGTCTCTCAGGTGAGTTTGGGTTCCCCAGGTGAGGTTCAGGGTCCCCCAGGTGAATTTTGGGATTCCCCAGGTGAGGTTCAGGTTCCTCCAGGTGAGATTTGGAGGGGGGAGCTCAGGTGAGTTTGGGGTCCCTCAGGTGAGTTTGGGTCTCACAGGTGAGTTTGGGCTCCCCAGGTAAAATTTGGGATCGCCAGGTGAGCTCTGGGCTCCCCAGGTGAGTTCCAGGTTCCCCAGGTGAGCTCTGGGGTCACTCAGGTGAGATTTGGGTCCCCCAGGTGAGTGTTGGGGTCTCACAGGTGAGTTCCAGGTTCCCCAGGTGAGTTTGGGATTCCCCAGGTGAGGTTCAGGTTCCCCCAGGTGAATTTTGGGGTCTCACAGGTGAGATTTGGGGTCCCCCAGGTGAGATTTAGGTTCCCCAGGTGAGGTTTAAAAGGGTCCCAGGTGAGTTTGGGTCTCTCAGGTGAGGTTCATGTTCCCCCAGGAGAATTTTGGGGTCCCTCAGGTGAGATTTGGGATGCACCAGGTGCGGCTCTAAGCTCTCCAGGTGAGTTCCAGGTTCCCCAGGTGAGATTTGGGGTCCCCCAGGTGAATTTTGGGATTCCCCAGGTGAGGTTCAGGTTCCCCCAGGTGAATTTTGGGGGTCCCTCAGGTGAGATTTGGGGATCCCCAGGTGAGCTCTGGGGTCTCACAGGTGAGATTTGGGGCTCCCCCAGGTGAGTTTCAGGTTCCCCCAGGTGAGTTTTGGGGGTTCCAGGTGAGATTTGGGATCTCCCAGGTGAGTTCCAGGTTCCCCAGATGAGATTTGGGCTCCCCAGGTGAGTTTGGGCTCCCCAGGTAAAATTTGGGATCACAGGTGCGGCTCTCTGGGCTCTCCAGGTGAGTTCAGGTTCCCAGGTGAGCTCTGGGGTCACTCAGGTGAGATTTGGGGTTCCCCAGGTGAATTTTTAAGGACTCCCCAGGTGAATTTTGGAGGTTCCAGGTGAGCCAGGGCGGGGCACAGGTGTGTCCCTGCAGCACCCACCTGGGCACCTGGGGAGGGACAGGTGAGGCTCTGGGCTCTCCAGGTGAGTTTTGGGTTCCCCAGGTGAGGTTTAGAAGGGTCCCAGGTGAGTTTTGGGGTCACTCAGGTGAGGCTTTTGGTCACTCAGGTGAGTTTGGGGTCACTCAGGTGAGATTTGGGCTCCCCAGGTAAAATTTGGGATCGCCAGTTGAGGCTCTGGGCTCTCCAGGTGAGATTTGGGATCTCTCAGGTGACTTCCAGGTTCCCCAGGTGAGCTCTGGGGTCCCTCAGGTGAGATTTGGGCTCCCCAGGTGAGTTTTGGGATTCCCCAGGTGAGGTTCAGGTTCCCCAGGTGGATGCTGAGGGTCTCACAGGTGAGTTTGGGTCCCCAGGTGAGTTTGGGGCTCCCCAGGTAAAATTTGGGATCACCAGGTGCGGCTCTGGGCTCTCAGGTGAGTTTCCAGGTTCCCCCAGGTGAGCTCTGGGGTCACTCAGGTGAATTTTGGGATTCCCCAGGTGAATTTTGGAGGTTCCAGGTGAGCCAGGGCGGGGCACAGGTGTGTCCCTGCAGCACCCACCTGGGCACCCGCACACCTGGGGAGGGACAGGTGAGTTTTGGGGTCTCCCAGGTGAGGCTCTGGGCTCTCCAGGTGAGTTCCAGGTTCTCCAGGTGAGCTCTGGGATCCCTCAGGTGAGATTTGGGGTTCCCCAGGTGAGGTTTAGAAGGGCCCCAGGTGAGCTCTGTTGTCTCACAGGTGAGTTTGGGGTTCCCCAGGTGAGTTTTGGGTTCCCCAGGTGAATTTTGGGATCCCCAGGTGAGTTTGGGTCTCTCAGGTGAGATTTGGGTTCCCCAGGTGAGTTTGGGTCTCTCAGGTGAGATTTGGGTCCCCAGGTGAATTTTGGGGTCTCACAGGTGAGATTTGGGATTCCCCAGGTGAGTTCCAGGTTCCCCAGGTGAGCTCTGGGGTCACTCAGGTGAGATTTGGGCTCCCCCAGGTGAGTTTTGGGTTCCCCAGGTGAGGTTTAGAAGGATCCCAGGTGAGTTTTGGGGTCTCTCAGGTAAGTTTTGGGTTCCCCAGGTAAAATTTGGGTTCCCCAGGTGAGTTCCAGGTTCCCCAGGTGAGCTCTGGGGTCTCTCAGGTGAGATTTGGGGTTCCCCAGGTGAATTGGGATTCCCCAGGTGAGGTTCAGGTTCCCCAGGTGAGAGTTTGGGAGTTCCCCAAGGTGGGTGGGATCCCCAGGTGAGTTTGGGTCTCTCAGGTGAGATTTGGGGTTCCCCAGGTGAGGTTTAGAAGGGCCCCAGGTGAGTTTGAGTCTCTCAGGTGAGTTTTGGGGTTCCCCAGGTGAGTTTTGGGCTCCCCAGGTGAGTTTGGGTCTCTCAGGTGAGATTTGGGGTTCCCCAGGTGAGGTTTAGAAGGGCCCCAGGTGAGTTTGAGTCTCTCAGGTGAGTTTCGGGTTCCCCAGGTGAGGTTTGGGAGGGTCCCAGGTGACACGGGGCTCCCCAGGTGAGTTTGGAGTCTCTCAGGTGAGATTTTGGGGTTCCCCAGGTGAGCTCTGGGGTCCCCCAGGTGAATTTTGGGATCCCCAGGTGAGTTTGGGGGGTCTCAGGTGAGTTTGGGGTTCCAGGTGAGCTCTTGGTTCCCTCAGGTGAGTTTGGGTCCTCCAGGTAAATTTTGAGTCCCTCAGGTGAATTTTTGGCTCCCTCAGATAAATTTTGGGTCCCCAGGTGAATTTTTGGGCTCCCAGGTGAATTTTGGGTTCCCAAGTAAATTTTGGGTCCCCTCAGGTGAATTTTGGGGTTCCCAGGTGAATTTTTTGGGCTCCCTCAGGTAAATTTTGGGTTCCCAGGTGAGTTTTTGGGCTCACAGGTGAATTTTGTGTTCTCAGGTAAATTTTGGGTTGTCAGGTAAATTTTGGGATCCCCAGGTTAATTTTTTGGCTCCCTCAGATAAATTTTGGGTCCCTCAGCTGAATTTTGGGGTTCCCAGGTGAATTCTGGGCTCCCCCACGTGATTTTTGGCTCCCTCAGGTAAATTTTGGGTCCCTCAGGTGAATTTTGGGTTCTCTCAGGTAAATTTTGGGATCCCAGGTAAATTTTGGTTCCCAGGTCATTTTTTGGGCTCCCTCAGGTGAATTTTTGGTTCTCTCAGGTGAATTTTGGGATTCCCCAGGTGAATTTTGACTCCCCCAGGTGAATTTTTTGGCTCCCCCAGGTAAATTTTGATTTCCAGGTAAATTTTTGGCTCCCTCAGATAAATTTTGGGATTCCAGGTGAATTTTGGCTCCCTCAGGTAAATTTTGTGTTCTCAGGTAAATTTTTTGGCTCCCCTCAGGTGAATTTTGGGATCCCAGGAGATTTTGGGGTCACTCAGGTGATTTTTTGGGATTCCCCAGGTAAATTTTTGGGTCCCCAGGTGAGTTTTTGGGCTCACAGGTAAATTTTGGGTTCCCAGGTAAATTTGGGGTTCCCAGCTGAATTTTTTGGCTCCCCCAGGTGAATTTTGGGTTCTCAGGTGATTTTTGTGATCTCAGGTGAATTTTGGCTCCCTCATGTAAATTTGGGGGTTCCCAGGTAAATTTTGGGATTCCCCAGGTAAATTTTTTGGCTCCCTCAGGTGATTTTTGGTTCCCAGGTGATTTTTGGCTCCCTCAGGTAAATTTTGGGTCCCTCAGGTGAATTTTGGGGTTCCCAGGTGAATTTTTTGGGCTCCCAGGTGAATTTTTGGGTTCTCCCAGGTAAATTTTGGGTCCCTCAGGTGAATTTTGGGTTCTCAGGTAAATTTTGGGTTCCCAGGTGATTTTTTGGGCTCCCAGGTGAATTTTGGGCTCCCTCAGGTGAATTTTGTGTTCTCAGGTAAATTTTTGGTTCTCTCAGGTGAATTTTGGGTTCCCAGGTGAATTTTGGGATTCCCAGGTGAATTTTGGGGTTCCCAGGTGAATTTTGACTCCTTCAGGTAAATTTTTGAGATCCCAGGTAAATTTTGGGTTCCCAGGTGAATTTTTGGGCTCCCTCAGGTGAATTTTGGGACCCCAGGGAGATTTTGGGGGTCACTCAGGTGAGTTTGGGGTTCCCAGGTGAATTTTTTGGGTTCTCAGGTAGAATTTTGGCTCCCCCAGGTGATTTTTTGGGTTCCCAGGTGAGTTTTTGGGCTCCCAGGTGAATTTTGGGTTCCCAAGTGATTTTTTGGGTCCCCCAGGTGAATTTTGGCTCCCTCAGGTGAATTTTTGGCTCCCTCAGGTAAATTTTGGGTTCCCAGGTGAGTTTTTGGGCTCCCAGGTGAATTTTGGCTCCCTCAGGTGAATTTTGTGTTCTCAGGTAAATTTTTGGCTCCCTCAGGTAAATTTTGGGATCCCAGGAGATTTTGGGGTCACTCAGGTGATTTTTTGGGATCCCCCAGGTGAATTTTGGGTCCCTCCGGTGAATTTTTGGGTTCTCAGGTAAATTTTTGGCTCCCCCAGGTGATTTTTGGGATCTCCCAGGTGAATTTTGGGTCCCTCAGGTGAATTTTGGGTCCCCAGGTGATTTTTTGGGCTCCCCCAGGTGAATTTTGGAATTTTGGGTCTCACCTGAGGCCGGGGGCAGCAGCAGCAGCAGCAGCAGCAGGAGCCTCATCCTGGAAATGGGGCAAAAAACGAGAATTTTGGGAAAAATGGGAAATTTGGGGGAAATTTGGGAATTTTTGGGTTCGGGAAATAAACGGGAATTTTGGGATTAGGGGAAAAATAGAAATTCTGGGAGGAAATTTGGGGGGAAAATGGGAAATTTTGGGAAAATGGGATTTTTGGGGGGTAAAAAATTGGGTTTTGGGTTGGGGAAATGGGAAATTTGGGGAAATTTGGGAATTTTTGGGATGGGAAAAATGGGAATTTTTTTGTGGGGAAAAATGGGAATTTTGGGAAAAATGGGAATTTTGAGTTTGGGAAAAATGGGAATTTTGGGGGGGAAAATTTGGGCAATAAATGGGAAATTTTAGGAAATAAAGGAGATTTTGGGAGGAAATGGGAATTTTTGGGAGAAAAGAATTTTTTGGGAAAAAAATAGGGATTTTAGGGGAATGGGAATTTTTGGGGAAAAGAAAATGAGATTTTTTGAGAGGAGGAAAAGTGGGAATTTTGGGATGGAAAAAATTGGGAATTTTGGGATGGGAAAATGGGAGTTTTTTCCAGAAAATGGGAATTTTAGGGGAAAATTTTAGGAAATAAATATAGAGAATTTTGAGGGTGGGAAAAGGGAAATTTTTCTGGGGGAAATGGAAATTTTGGGGAGAAAAAGGGAAATTTTGGGGAAGATTGGGAAAATAAATGGGAATATTTTGGGGGAAAGTGGGAATTTGGGGAAAGAAACCAGGATTTTTGGGGGAAAAAATGGGAATTTGGGGGAGGGAAAAATGGGAATCTTTGAGGGGGAAGAGAATTTTAGGAAATGAGAATTTGAGGGGAAAAATTGGGAATTTTGGGGGAAAAAAAGGGATTTTTTTGGGGAAAAAAGCAGAATTTTGGGGGAGAAAATTTGAGTAAATAAATGGGAGAATTTGGGGGTGGGGAAATGGGGAATTTTTTGGGGAGAAAAATTGGGAATTTTTGGGGAGAAATAAATGGGAATTTCAGGAAAAGTTGGAAATTCCGAGGGAAAATGAAATTTAGGATTGAGAAATGGGAAATTTGGATTTGGGGAAAATGGGAATTTTAGGGGGAAAATGTGGGGGTGGAAAATGAGAATTTTTTTAGGGGAAAAATGGGAATTTTTAGGGAAATAAATGAGAATTTGGTGGGGGGAATGGGAATTTTTGGGTTTGGGAAAAATGGGAATTTTGGGAGAAAATTTGGGGGGAAAAAGGGAATTTTTAGGAAATAAAGGGGATTCTGGAGGAGAAAATGGGGATTTGTTGAGGGGAAAAATGAAAATTTTGGGGAGAAAAAAAGGAATTTTGGGGAGGAAAATGGGAATTTTGGGGGGAATGGGAATTTTGGGGAAAAATAGAAATTTTTTGGGAAATAAATGGAAATTTTAGGAAAATAAATGGGAATTTTGAGGGGAAAAACGGGAATATTTGGTTTGGGGAAAATGGGATTTTTTTGGGAAATAAATGGGAAATAAATGGAAAAATGGGAATTTTGGGGAGAAAAAAGGAATTTCTGGGGTGAAAATGGGGATTTTGGGGGAAAATGGGAATTTTGGGGAGAAAAAAGGAATTTTTGGAGGGTAAAAATGGGAATTTTGGATGGGAAATGGGAATTTCGGGGAAATTTGGGGTGGGAAACGGGAATTTGGGAAAATTCTCAGGACCCCAAAATTCCAACCAGGAACCCCCAAAATTTCCAGGATCTTTCTGGAAAACCCCCCAAAAATCCCCCCTGGAAAATCCCAAAATCTCAAAAAAACCCAAAAAAACAAAAAAACAAAATTCCCCCCGGAAGATCCCAAAATCTCAAAACAACCCCCCAAAATGCACCCGGAAAATCCCAAAATTTCCCCTGGAAAATCCCAAATTCCCCAGGGATCCCCCAAAAACCTCCTGGAAAACCCCAAAATTCCATGAAAAAAAATTAAATCTTCCCGGAAAACTCCGAAATTCTTTTGGAAAACCCCAAAATTCCCTCGGGATCCCCCGAAAGTCCCAGGAAAATCCCAAAATCCTCCCGGAAAATCCGAAATTTCCTTTGGGAACCCCAAATCCTCCCGGAAAATCCCAAAAATTCCCCCGAAAATCCCAAAATCCTCCTGGAAAATCCCAAATTCCCTCGGGATCACCCGAAATTCCCCCGGAAAATCCCAAAAATCCTTTGGAAAACCCCAAAACTCTCCCCGAAAACCCCAAATTCCTTCGAGATCTCCCAAATTTCCTCGGGATCACCCAAAATTCCCTTGGAAAAAATAAAATCTTCCCGGAAAACTCCAAATGCTCCCAAAATTCTTCTGGAAAACCCCAAAATTCCCTCGGGATCACCTGAAATTACCCCAGAAAATCCCGAATTCCCCCGGAAAACCCCAAAAATCCTTCGGAAAATCCCAAAATCCTCCTGGAAAACCCCAAAACTCTCCCCGAAAACCCAAAATTCCCTCGAGATCTCCCAAAATTCCCTCGGAAAATCCCAAAATCCTCCCGGAAAACCCCAAAACTCTCCCCGAAAACCCCAAATTCCCCTCGAGAGATATCCCAAAATTCCCTCGGGAAAATCCCAAAAATTCCCTCGGGATCACCCTGAGAATTCCCCGGAAAATCCCCAAATCCTCCCGGAAAATCCCAAAAATTCCCACTTGGAAAAGCCCCAAAATTCCCTCAGGACCCCCCAGGTTCCCGATCCCGGGAACCGTCACCTGTCCCCGATCCCGATCCCGATCCCGATCCCGGAATTCTCACTTGGGAGGGAGGGAGGAGGAGGGAGGAGAAGCGCCTCGCTTAATCCCAAAAATCCCCTTCCGGGAGTGCAGGCAGGAATTCCCAGGAGCCGGAGGAAAGAATCCCAAAAAACGGGAGAGAAATCCCAAAAACGGGGGAGAAATCCCAAAAATGGGAGAAAGCCAAAAACAGGGAGGAATCCCCAAAAAGCAGGGAGAGGAAATCACAAAAATGGGGGAGAAATCCCAAAAATCGGGGAGAAATCCCAAAAAAACGGGGGAGGAATCCCCCCCAAAAACGGGGGAGGAATCCCCAAAAACGGGAGAAATCCCAAAAACGGGAGAAATCCCAAAAACGGGAGAGAAATCACAAAAATGGGGGAAAAATCCCAAAATGGGAGAGAAATCCCAAAAAAGCGGGGAAAAATAAAAAACGGGGAGAAATCCCCAAAAAACGAGGAAGTCCCAAAAACGGGGAGGAATCAAAAATGGGGGAGAAATCCAAAAAAGCGGGAGAAATCCCCCAAAAAGGGAGAAATCCCAAAAAGCAGGACAAATCCCCAAAAAGCAGGGGAAAGGAATCCCTAGCGAGGGAGAATCCCAAAAATGGGGGAAGAAAATCCTCAAAAAGGGGAAATATTAAAGGGGGAAAAATAAAAAAATAATGGGGGAGGAATCCCCAGAAAATGGAGAGAAATCCCAAAAATGGAGAGAAATCCCAAAAATCGTGCGGGGAGAAATCCTAAAAAAGCGGGAGAGAAATCACAAAAATGGGGAAAAATCCCCAAAAATGCGGGAGAAATCCCAAAAAACGGGGGGAATCACAAAATGGGGGAGAAATCCCAAAAAAGCGGGGAGGAATCCCAAAAAGCGGGGAGAAAATCCCCAAAAAAGGGGGGAAAATAAAAAAAAAAGGGGGGGAAAAATTAAAAAAAAATGGAGGAGGAATCCCAGAAAATGGGGGGAAAATCCCAAAAAAGGGGGAGGAAATCCCAAAAAAGGGAAGAAATCCCAAAAAATGGGAGAGAAAATGCCAAAAAACGGGGAAAAATATTTAAAAAATGGGGGAGGAATCCCAAAAAATTGGGGAGAAATCCCAAAAAATGGGGGAGGGGGAAATTCCCCAAAATTGGGAAAAATTCCTAAAAAATGGGGGAAAAATCCCAAAAAAAGGGGAAGAAATCCCAAAAAATTGGGGAAAAAAATCCCCAAAACCGGGAGAGAAATCCCAAAAATAATGGAATAATTTCCCTAAAATTTGAGGAGAAATCCCAAAAAATTGAGGAGAAATCCCCAAAAGTTGGAAAAATGTCCCCAAATTTTGGGGAGAAATCCCCAAAAATGGGGGAGGGGGAAATTCCCCAAAATTGGGGAAAATTCCTAAAAAATTGGGGAAAAAAAATCCCCCAAAACTGGGGGGAAAATCCCAAAAATTGGGGGAAAAAATCCCAAAAAATGGGAGAGAAATCCCCAAAAAATGGAATCATTTCCCTTAAATTTGGGGAGAAATCCCAAAAATTGGGGGAGAAAATCCCAAAAATTGGAATAATTTCCTCAAAATTTGGGGAAAATTTCTGAAGAATGGGGGAAAAAATCCCAAAAATTTGGGGAAAAATCCCAAAAAACTGAGGAGAAATCCCAAAAAATGGGAGAGGGGGAAATTCCCCAAATTTGGGAAAAATTCCTAAAAAATTGGGGAAAAAAAATCCCAAAAAATTGGGGGAAAAATCCCAAAAATTGGGGAAAAAAAATCCCAAAAATTGGGGAAAAAATCCCAAAAATTGGGGGAGAAATCAAAAAAATTTGGGATAAATCCCAAAAAACGGGAGAGAAATCCCAAAAAAATGGAATCATTTCCCCAAAATTTGGGGAGAAATCAAAAAAATTGGGGGAAAAAATCCCAAAAATTGGGAAAGATTCCTAAAAAATGCGGGGGAAATCCCAAAATATTGGGGAGAAATCGCAAAAAATGGGGGAAAAATCCCAAAATTTGGAATAATTTCCCCAAAATTTGGGGAAAATATCCCAAAAAATTTGGGGAAAAAATCCCAAAAAATTGGGGAGAAATCCCAAAAAATGGGGGAGGGGGAAATTCCCCAAAATTGGGAAAAATTCCTAAAAAATTGGGGAAAAAATCCCAAAAAATTGGGGAAAAATCCCAAAAATTGGGAGAGAAATCTCAAAAAAATGGAATAATTTCCCTAAATTTTGGGGAGAAAATCCCAAAAAATTGGGGGAGAAGATCCTAAATAATTGGGGGAGAAAATCCCAAAAATTGGAATAATTTCCCCAAAATTTGGGGAGAAATCCCAAAAAATGGGGGAGGGGGAAATTCCCCAAAATTTGGGAAAAATTCCTGAAAAATGGAGGAAAAAATATCCCAAAAATTGGGGGAGAAATAAAAAAATTTGGGATAAATCCCAAAAAATGGGAGAGAAATCCAAAAAAATTGGAATAATTTCCCCAAAATTTGGGGAAAAATCAAAAAAATTGAGGGAAAAAATCCCAAAAATTGGGAAAATTTCCTAAAAAATGGGGGGGAAATCCCAAAAAATTGGGGAGAAATCCCAAAAATTGGGGGAAAAATCCCAAAAAATGGAATGATTTCCCCAAAATTTGGGGAGAAATCCCAAAAAATTTGGGGAAAAAAATCCCAAAAAATTGGGGGAAAATCCCAAAAATTGGAATAATTTCCTCAAAAATTGAGGAAAAAGTCCCAAAAAACTGGGAAGAAATCCCAAAAAATGGGGGAGGGAGAAATTCCCCAAAATTGGGAAAAATTCCTAAAAAATGGGGAAAAAATCCCAAAAAATTGGGGAGAAAATGCCCAAAAATTGGGAGAGAAATCTCAAAAAAATGGAAAAATTTCCCCAAAATTGGGGAAAATTCCTAAAAAATGGGGAAAAAAAATCCCAAAAATTTGGGAAAAAAATCCCAAAATTTGGGGAAAAATCCCAAAAAATTGGGAAAGATTCTAAAAAAATGGAAATCCCAAAATTTGGGGAGAAATCCGAAAAATTGGGGGGAAAATCCCAAAAAATGGAATAATTTCCCCAAAATTTGGGGAGAAATCCCAAAAAATTTGGGGAAAAAAGTCCCAAAAAATTGGGGGAAAATCCCAAAAATTGGAATAATTTCCTCAAAAATTGAGGAAAAAGTCCCAAAAAACTGGGAAGAAATCCCAAAAAATGGGGGAGGGAGAAATTCCCCAAAATTGGGAAAAATTCCTAAAAAATGGGGAAAAAATCCCAAAAAATTGGGGAGAAAAATCCCAAAAATTGGGAGAGAAATCTCAAAAAAATGGAAAAATTTCCCCAAAATTGGGGAAAATTCCTAAAAAATGGGGAAAAAATCCCAAAAATTTGGGGAAAAAAATCCCAAATATTTGGGGAAAAAATCCCAAAAATTGGGGGAGAAATCAAAAAAATTTGGGGAGAAATCCCAAAAAACGGGAGAGAAGTCCCAAAAAATTGGAGTCATTTCCCCAAAATTTTGGGAAACATCAAAAAAATTGGGGGAAAAATCCCAAAAATTGGGAAAGATTCCTAAAAAATGGGGGGGAAATCCCAAAAATTTGGGGAGAAATCCCAAAAATTGGGGGGAAAATCCCAAAAAATGGAATAATTTCCCCAAAATTTGGGGAGAAATCCCAAAAAATTTGGGGAAAAAAGGCCCAAAAAATAGGGGGAAAATCCCAAAATTTGGAATAATTTCCCCAAAAATTGGGGAGAAATCCCAAAAAATGAGGGAGGGGGAAATTCCCCAAAATTGGGAAAAATTCCTAAAAAATTGGGGAGAAAAAATCCCAAAAAATTGGGGGAAAAATCCCAAAAAATTGGGGAAAAATCCCAAAAATAGGGGAAATTTCACAAAATTGGGAAAATTCTAAAAATGGGGAAAAAAATCCCAAAAATTTGGGGAAAAAATCCCAAAAATTGGGGGAGAAATCAAAAAAATTTGGGGAGAAATCCCAAAAAACGGGAGAGAAATCCCAAAAATTGGGGAGAAATCCCAAAAAATGGGGGAGGGGGAAATTCCCCAAATTTGGGAAAAATTCCTGAAAAATGGAGAAAAAAAATCCCAAAAATTGGGGGAGAAATAAAAAAATTTGGGATAAATCCCAAAAAACGGGAGAGAAATCCCAAAAAATGGGGGAGGGGGAAATTCCCCAAAATTGGGAAAAATTCCTAAAAAAATGGGGAAAAAAAATCCCAAAAAATTGGGGAGAAATCCCAAAAAATGGGGGAGAAAATCCTAAAAAATTGGGGAAAAAATCCCAAAAAATGGGAGAGAAATCCCAAAAATTGGGAGAGAAATCTCAAAAAAATGGAATCATTTCCCCAAAAATTGGGGAGAAAATCCCAAAAATTGGAATAATTTCCTTAAAATTTGGGGAGAAATCAAAAAATTTTGGGAGGAATTTGGGAGAAATTCAGCGAAATTTGGGAAAAAATCGGCAAAAATGGAGAGAAAATTCCCCGAAATTTGGGAGAAATCCCCAAAAATTGGGGCGGATCCTAGTTCATCCCAGTCCATCCCAGTTCATCCCAGTCCATCCCAGTTCATCCCAGTTTAGCCCAGTCCATCCCAGTTCAATCCCAGTTCATCCCAGTTCATCCCAGTAAGGCCCAGTCCAAACTTAGTCCCATCCCAGTTTTAGTCCAGTCCATCCCAGTCCTCCCGAGTTCAATCCCCAGTCCATCCCAGTCCATCCCAGTTCATCCCAGTTTAGCCTAGTCCATCCCAGTTCATCCCAGTTCATCCCAGTCCATCCCAGTTCAATCCCAGTCCATCCCAGTTCATCCCAGTTTAGCCCAGTCCATCCCAGTTCAATCCCAGTTCATTCCAGTTCATCCCAGTCCATCCCAGTTCAATCCCAGTTCAATCCCAGTTCATCCCAGTTCATCCCAGTAAGGCCCAGTCCAAACTTAGTCCATCCCAGTTTAGCCCAGTCCATCCCAGTTCATCCCAGTTCAATTCCAGTTCAATCCCGAGTCCATCCCAGTTCAATCCCAGTTCAATCCCAGTTCAATCCCAGTCCATCCCAGTTCATCCCAGTTTAGCTCTAGTCCATCCCAGTTCATCCCAGTTCATCCCAGTCCATCCCAGTTCAATCCCAGTTCATCCCAGTTCATCCCAGTAAGGCCCAGTCCAAACTTAGTCCATCCCAGTTTAGCCCAGTCCATCCCAGTTCATCCCAGTTCAATCCCAGTTCAATCCCAGTCCCTCCCAGTCCATCCCAGTTAATCCCAGTTTAGCCCAGTCCATCCCAGTCCATCCCAGTTCATCCCAGTCCATTCCAATTAATTCCCAGTTCATTCCCAGTTCATCCCAGTAAGCCTCAGTCCAAATTTAGTCAATCCCAGTTTATCCCAGTTTATCCCAGTTTATCCCAGTTTATTCCCAGTTCAATTCCAGCCCAATCCCAGTTCATCCCAGTTCATCCCAGTCCATCCCAGTTCATCCCAGTTCATCCCAGTCCACCCCAGTTCATCCCAGTTCATCCCAGTCCATCCCAGTCCATCCCAGTTCATCCCAGTTTATCCCAGCATCCCCAGTTCCTCCCAGTCCCTCCCAGTTTAACCCAGTCCATCCCAATTAATTCCCAGTTCATCCCAGTTCATCCCAGTTCAATCCCAGTTCATCCCAGTTCATCCCAGTCCATCCCAGTCCATCCCAGTTCATCCCAGTTTATCCCAGCATCCCCCAGTTCCTCCCAGTCCCTCCCAGTTTAACCCAGTCCATCCCAATTAATTCCCAGTTCATCCCAGTTCATCCCAGTTAATCCCAGTTCAATCCCAGTTCATCCCAGTTCAATCCCAGTTCATCCCAGTAAGGCCCAGTCCAAACTTAGTCCATCCCAGTCGGCTCCCAGTTCATTCCCAGTATATCCCAGTTCCCCCCAGTTTCCCCCAGTCGCTCCCAGTTCATTCCCAGTTTGTCCCAGTCCCTCCCAGTTCAGCCCAGGCCGGACGGGCTCTCCCAGTTCCCGATCCCAGTTGGCCCCAGTCCCAAACTGAAGTGGACTGGGAGAGGGCAGCAGCTTGACTCAGCACCTCGGGGGCCTCCGACTGGGGAACTCCCAGTTCAAACCAGTTCAAACCAGTTCAAACCAGTGCTCCCAGTACGGCCCAGACACATCCCAGTGTCCCCTCCCAGTCCCTTCCCAGTTGCTCCCAGTTCATCCCAGTTCAACCCCAGTTCAACCCCAGTCCATCCCAGTAACCCCTGAGCTCCCTCCCAGTTCATTCCAGTCCATCCCAGTTCATCCCAGTAACCCCTGAGCTCCCTCCCAGTCCATCCCAGTCCATCCCAGTTCATCCCAGTCCATCCCAGTTCATTTCAGTCCATCCCAGTTCCCCGTCAGTTCATCCCAGTGCTCCCAGTTCATCCCAGTAACACCCAGTTCATCCTCCCAGTTCATCCCAGTAACGCTCAAAGCCTTCCCAGTCCATCCCAGTCCCTCCCAGTCCCTCCCAGTTCATCCCAGTGCTCCCAGTAAGGCCCAGAGCCATCCCAGTCTCCCCTCCCAGTTGCTCCCAGTTCATCCCACTCCCTTCTAGTAACCCCCAGTTCATCCTCCCAGTGCTCCCAGTTCATCCCAGTAACCCTCAATCCCCTCCCAGTTCATCCCAGTCCATCCCAGTTCAATCCCAGTAACCCCTGAGCTCCCTCCCAGTTCATCCCAGTGCTCCCAGTAAGGCTCACACCCATCCCAGGACCCTCCCAGTCCCTTCCCAGTCGCTCCCAGTTCATCCCAGTAACCCTCAATCCCCTCCCAGTCCCTCCCAGTTCAATCCCAGTTCATCCCAGTAACCCCAGTATCCTCTCCCAGTCCCTCCCAGTTCAATCCCAGTAAGGCCCAGACCCCTCCCAGGGCTCATTAACCATCACTAATTAACCCATTGCTAATTAACCCATTAATTAACCCATCATTAATTAGCCCATCATTAATTAATTTGTCATTAACCAATCACTAACTCATCAGTAATTAACTCATCATTAATTAATTATTTAACCCATCATTAATTAACCAGTCACTAATTAACCCGTAATTAATTAATTAATTAACCCCAATTAACATCTCCCATTAGGAAACCAACCCCAGTAATTAATTAAATTAATTAGGAAACCAACCCCAGTAATTAATTAAACCCCAGGAATTAATTAATTTAACTCTAATTAAGGCCTGCAATTATTCATCAACACTAATTATCCCGAAATAATTAATTAATTAAAGACCCGGCGCTAATTACCCACTCTGGGAATTAATTAACCCGAATTAATTAATTAATTAATGGCCCAGCACTAATTACCCACTCTGGGAATTAACCCGAATTTAATTAATTAATTAATTAATGACCCGACACTAATTACCCACTCTGGGAATTAATTAACCCTAATTAATTAATTAATTAATACCCCCCCCACTAATTACCCACTCTGAGAATTAATCCCTCTCAGCAATTAATTATCCCGAATTAATTAATTACCCGTAATTAATCAACCCTGAATTATTAATTCCCTTAGCGCTCCATTCCCGCTAATTAAGCCCCAATTAATTAATTAACGACGCCAATTAATCAAATTGTCTTTATTTACCAAAACTCCCCTCGGGCCCCGCCCCCCACCCACCCAACAGCGAGTCACTTCCGGGTCAGGCTCCGCCCACTTCCGGCTCAGCGAGGAGAACTTCCGGCCAGACCACGCCAACTTCCGGGTCAGGCCCCGCCCCCGCGGCTGGCGCCCCCTGGCGGGCCGGAGGCGCGATGACGTCATTTCTCCTTTGGGGGGGGCCTGGGGGGAGAGAGGGGCAGTGAGCGCCAGTATAAACCAGTATAAACCAGTATGGACTGGTATAAACCAGTATAAACCAGTATGGACTGGTATAAACCAATATGGACCGGTATAAACCAGTACGGACTGGTATAAACCAGTACAAACCAGTATGGACCGGTATAAACCAGTACCGACCGGTATAAACCAGTACAAACCAGTATGGACCGGTATAAACCAGTATGGAGCAGTATAAACCAGTACAGACCGGTATAAACCAGTATAAACCAGTATGGACTGGTATAAACCAGTATAACCCAGTACGGACCGGTATAAACCAGTATGGACCAGTATAGACCAGTACGGACTGGTATAAACCGGTACAGACCAGTATAGACTAGTATGGACTGGTATAAACCAGTATAGACCAGTACAGACCAGTATAAAGCAGTATGGACCAGTATAAAACAATATAAGGTAGTACATACCAGTATAGACCAGTATGGTCTGGTATAAACCAGTACAGACCAGTACAGACCAGTACAAACCAGTGCGGACCAGTACGCACTGATACGGACTGGTATAAACCATTATAAACCAGTATGGACCAGTACAGACCAGTATAAACCAATACGGACCAGTATGGACCGGAATGGACCAGTATAAACCAGTATAGACCAGTATGGACTAGCATAAACCAGTATGGACCAGTATAAACCAGTATGGACCAGTTGCACACCCAGGACCTTCCCAGCGCTCCCAGTAACCCCCCACCGTGACCCCCAGTCCCTCCCAGTACAACCCAGTTCATCCCAGTATAAACCAGTATAATCCAGTCCCTCCCAGTATAAACCAGTACAACCCAGTTCATCCCAGTCCCCTTTTAACCCCCAAAATCCCCATTTTTCACCCCAAAACCGCCATTTTTGAGCCTGAACCTCCCGGTTTTTTCCCTCCCAGTATAAACCAGTCCCTCCCAGTATAACCCAGTGCCTCCCAGTATAAACCAGTACAACCCAGTTCATCCCAGTCCCCTTTTAACCCCTAAAATTCCCGTTTTTCCCCATAAAATCCCCATTTTTCACCCCAAAATCGCCATTTTCCAGCCTAAACCTCCCGTTTTGTTCCCTCCCGGTAAAAACCAGTCCCTCCCAGTATAACCCAGTGGCTCCCAGTATAAACCAGTACAACCCAGCCCCCTTTTAACCCGAAAATTCCCATTTTTAACCCATAAAATCCCCATTTTTCACCCCAAAATCGCCATTTTTGAGCCTAAAGCTTCCACGTTTTTTTCTCTCAGTCCCTCCCAGTATAACCCAGTGGCTCCCAGTATAAAAACCAGTTCATCCCAGTCCCCTTTTAACCCCTAAAATCCCCATTTTTCCCCATAAAATCCCCGCTTTTTCACCCCCAAAACCGCCATTTTGAGCCTGAACCTCCCGTTTTTTCCCTCCCAGTGCCTCCCAGTCCCTCCCAGTATAAACCAGTATATCCCAGTCCCTCCCAGTACAACCCAGTCCCCTTTTAACCCCTAAAATTCCCATTTTTTTACCCATAAAATCCCCATTTTTCCCCCCAAAACCGCCATTTTTGAGCCTGAACCTCCCGTTTTTTTCCCTCCCAGTATAAACCAGTCCCTCCCAGTATAAACCAGTTCATCCCAGTCCCCTTTTAACCCCCAAAATCCCCATTTTTCACCCCAAAACCGCCATTTTTGAGCCTGAACCTCCCGGGTTTTTCCCTCCCAGTCCCTTCCCAGTGCCTCCCAGTATAAACCAGTATAAACCAGTGCAACCCAGTCCCCTTTTAACCCCTAAAATTCCCATTTTTCCCATAAAATCCCCATTTTCACCCCATAACCGCCATTTTTGTACCTAAACCTCCCGGTTTTTTCCCTCCCGGTCCCTCCCAGTCCCCTCCCAGTATAAACCAGTATAAACCAGTGCAACCCAGTTCCTCCCAGTCCCCTTTTAACCCCAAAAATTCTGATTTTTTCCCCATAAAATTCCCATTTTTCACCCCAAAACCGCCATTTTTGAGCCTGAACCTCCCGGTTTTTTCCCTCCCAGTCCCTTCCCAGTCCCTCCCAGTATAACCCAGTGCCTCCTGGTCCCTCCCAGCATAAACCAGTATAAAGCAGTACAACCCAGTCCCGTTTTAACCCCAAAAACTCGCATTTTTTACCCATAAAACCCCCATTTTTCACCCCAAAATCACAATTTTTGAGCCTAAACCCCCCGTTTTTTTCCCTCCCAGTATAAACCAGTCCCGCCCAGGATAACCCAGTCCCTCCCAGTACAACCCAGTTCATCCCAGTCCCCTTTTAACCCCTAAAATCCCCATTTTTTTCCCATAAAATCCCCATTTTTCTCCCCAAAATCACCATTTTTAAGTCTGAACCTCCTGGTTTTTTTCCTCCCAGTGCCTCCCAGTGCCTCCCAGTATAAACCAGTATAAACCAGTATAAACCAGTACATCCCAGTCCCCTTTTAACCCCAAAAATTCCCATTTTTTCCCCCCTAAAATCCCCATTTTCACCCCCAAAAACCGCCATTTTTGTACCTAAACCTCCCGTTTTTTTCCCTCCTGGTGCCTCCCAGTCCCTTCCCAGTGCCTCCCAGTATAAACCAGTACAACCCAGTTCATCCCAGTCCCCTTTTAACCCCCAAAATTCCCATTTTTCCCCATAAAATCCCCATTTTTCACCCCAAAATCGCCATTCTTGAGCCTGAACCTCCCGGGTTTTTCTCTCCCAGTCCCTCCCAGTCCGTTCCCAGTGCCTCCCAGTATAAACCAGTATAAAACCAGTGCAACCCAGTCCCCTTTTAACCCCTAAAACTCCCATTTTTTCCCCATAAAACCCCCATTTTTCACCCCATAACTGCCATTTTGTGCCAAAACTTCGTTTTTTTCCCTCCCGGGTCGCCTCCCAGTCCCCTCCCAGTCCCCTCCCAGTATAAACCAGTACAACCCAGTTCATCCCAGTCCCCTTTTAACCCCCAAAATTCCCATTTTTCCCCATAAAATCCCCATTTTTCACCCCAAAATCGCCATTTTTGAGCCTGAACCTCCTGGTTTTTTCCCTCCCGGTCCCTCCCAGTCCCCTCCCAGTATAAACCAGTATAAACCAGTACAACCCAGTTCATCCCAGTCCCCTTTTTAACCCCTAAAAATTCCCATTTTTACCCATAAAACCCCCTGCTTTTTCACCCCCAAAATCGCTTATTCTTGAGCCTGAACCTCCCGGTTTTTTCCCTCCCAGTGCCTCCCGGTCCCTTCCCAGTGCCTCCCAGTATAAACCAGTACAACCCAGTTCAACCCAGTCCCCTTTTAACCCCTAAAATTCCCATTTTTTCCCCATAAAATCCCCATTTTTCACCCCAAAATCGCCATTTTTGAGCCTGAACCTCCCGTTTTTTTTTCTCTCCCAGTGCCTCCCAGTCCCCTCCCAGTATAAACCAGTACAACCCAGTTCATCCCAGTCCCCTTTTAACCCCCAAAAATTCCCATTTTTTCCCCATACAATCCCCATTTTTCACCCCAAAACCGCCATTCTTGAGCCTGAACCTCCCGTTTTTTTCTCTCCCAGTGCCTCCCAGTCCCTTCCCAGTGCCTCCCAGTATAAACCAGTACAACCCAGTTCATCCCAGTCCCCTTTTAGCCCCTAAAATTCCCGTTTTTCCCCATAAAATCCCCATTTTCACCCTAAAATCGCCATTTTTGAGCCTGAACCTCCCGGTTTTTTCCCTCCTGGTGCCTCCCAGTCCCCTCCCAGTATAAACCAGTATAAACCAGTACAACCCAGTCCCCTTTTAACCCGAAAATTCTCATTTTTCCCCATAAAATCCCCATTTTTCACCCCAAAACCGCCGTTTTTGTGCCAAAACCTCCGGGTTTTTTCTCCCAGTCCCTCCCAGTCCGCTCCCAGTGCCTCCCAGTATAAACCAGTATAAACCAGTGCAACCCAGTCCCCTTTTAACCCCTAAAATTCCCATTTTTTCCCCATAAAATCCCCATTTTTCACCCCAAAATCGCCATTTTTGTACCTAAACCTCCCGGTTTTTTCCCTCCCGGTCCCTTCCCAGTGGCTCCCAGTATAAACCAGTATAAACCAGTACAACCCAGTCCCCTTTAAACCCGAAAATTCTCATTTTTCCCCATAAAATCCCCATTTTACACACCAAAATCGCCACTTTTGCGCCTGAAGCTTCCAAGTTTTTTTCTCTCAGTCCCTCCCAGTTTATCCCAGTATAAACCAGTATAACCCAGTTCATCCCAGTCCCCTTTTAACCCCCAAAATTCCCATTTTTTTGCCATAAAATCCCCATTTTTCACCCCAAAACCGCCATTTTTGAGCCTGAACCTCTCGTTTTTTTCTCTCCCAGTGCCTCCCAGTCCGTTCCCAGTGCCTCCCAGTATAAACCAGTACAACCCAGTTCATCCCAGTCCCCTTTTAACCCCCAAAATTCCCATTTTTCCCCATAAAATCCCCATTTTTCACCCCAAAACTGCCATTTTTGTGCCTGAACCTCCCGGGTTTTTCTCTCCCAGTCCCTCCCAGTCCGTTCCCAGTGCCTCCCAGTATAAACCAGTATAAACCAGTGCAACCCAGTCCTCTTTTAACCCCTAAAACTCCCATTTTTCCCCACAAAACCCCCATTTTTCACCCCAAAATCACCATTTTTGAGCCTGAACCTCCCGTTTTTTTCCCTCTCGGTCCCTCCCAGTCCCCTCCCAGTATAAACCAGTACAACCCAGTTCATCCCAGTCCTCTTTTAACCCCTAAAATTCCCATTTTTTCCCCATAAAATCCCCGTTTTTCACCCCAAAACTGCCATTTTTGTGCCTAAATCTCCCGTTTTTTTCCCTCCCGGTCCCTTCCCAGTCCCTCCCAGTATAAACCAGTATAACCCAGTTCATCCCAGTCCCCTTTTAACCCCTAAAATTCCCATTTTTCCCCACAAAACCCCCATTTTTCACCCCAAAATCACCATTTTTGAGCCTGAACCTCCCGTTTTTTTCCCTCTCGGTCCCTCCCAGTCCCCTCCCAGTATAAACCAGTACAACCCAGTTCATCCCAGTCCTCTTTTAACCCCTAAAATTCCCATTTTTTCCCCATAAAATCCCCGTTTTTCACCCCAAAACCGCCATTTTTGAGCCTGAACCCCCCGTTTTTTTCCCTCCCGGTGCCTTCCCAGTCCCTCCCAGTATAAACCAGTACAACCCAGTTCATCCCAGTCCTCTTTTAACCCCTAAAAATCCCATTTTTCCCCATAAAACCCCCATTTTTCACCCCAAAACCGCCATTTTTGCGCCTGAACCTCCCGTTTTTTTCCCTCCCAGTGGCTCCCAGTATAAACCAGTATAACCCAGTACCGGTAGACGCCGACCACCACGGCGTGGTCCCTCTCGTAGGGCTCCAGCGTCAGCTGCTCCTGCGGCTTTCATCCTCTCGGCCGCTATCTATGACCTCGGCACAACACGCGCTCGGGCCGGGCTCGCCGAGTCGATGCAGTTGGCCTGGGACGGAGGGAGGGAGGGAGGGAAGAACCGGTCAGAACCGGACCAGAACCGGGCAGAACCGGTCCAGAACCGGGCGGGACCGGACCAGAACCGGTTAGAACCAGGTAAAATCGGTCCAGAACCGGGCAGGACCAGGCAGAACCGGGTAAAACCGGTCCAGAACCAGGTAAAACCAGTCCAGAACCGGGTCCAGAATCAGACCAGAACCGGTCCAGAACCGGGTAGAACCCGGTCCAGAAACGTCCAGAACCGGGTAAAACCAGTCAGAACCGGGTAGAACTGGCGGGACCGGCAGGACCGGGTAAAACCAGTCCAGAACCGGACCAGAACCGGTTAGAACCAGTCCAGAACCGGTTAGAACCAGTCCAGAACCGGTTAGAAACAGTCCAGAACCGGGTAAAACCGGTTAGAACCGGGTAAAACCGGGTAAAACCAGTCCAGAACCGGGCAGAACCGGTCCAGAACCGGGCAGAACCGTCCAGAACGGGTTAGAACCGTCCAGAAACGGTCAGAACCGGGCAGAACCAGTCCAGAAACAGGTAAAACCGGTCCAGAACGGGTTAGAACCGGGTAAAACCAGTCCAGAACCGGGTAAAACCAGTCCAGAACTGGTCAGAGATGGGCAGGACCGGGCAGAACCGGGCGGGACCGGATAAAACCAGTCCAGAACCGGGTAAAACCAGTCCAGAACCGGGTAGAACCGGGCGGGACCGGGTAAAACCAGTCCAGAACCGGTTAGAACCGGGCAGAATCGGGCAGGACCGGGCAGAACCAGTCCAGAATCGGGCGGAACCGGGTAAAACCAGTCCAGAACCGGTCCAAAATCAGACCAGAACCGGGCAGAACCGGTTAGAACCGATCAGAACCGGGCAGGACGGGTCCAGAAATGGTCCAGAACCAGGTAGAACCGGTCCAGAAACAGTTAGAACCGGTCCAGAACTGGTCCAGAAACGGTCAGAACCGGGCAGAACCAGTCCAGAACCGGCTAGAACCGGTCCAGAAACGGTCAGAACCGGGCAGAACCAGTCCAGAACCGGTTAGAACCAGTCCAGAACCGGTTAGAACCGGTCCAGAAACGGGCAGAACCGGGCAGAACCGGTTAGAACCAGTCCAGAACCGGGCAGGACCAGGCAGTAACCGGGCAGAACCGGGTAAAACCAGTTCAGAACCGGGTAGAACCGGCTAGAACCAGTTAGGATCAGACCAGAACCGGTTAGAACCAGACCAGAACTGGTTAGAACCGGTTAGAACCAGTCGAAAACCGGTTAGAACCAGTCCAGAACCAGTTAGAGCCAGACCAGAACCGGTTAGAACCGGTTAGAACCATTCCAGAACCGGTTAGAACCAGTCCAGAACTGCTTAGAACCGGTTAGAAACAGTCCAGAATCGGTTAGGACCAGTCCAGAACCAGTTAGAACCGGTTAGAACCAGTTAGGACCAGACCAGAACCGGTTAGAACCGGTCAGAACCTGTCCAGAGCCAGTTAGAACCAGTCCAGAACCAGTTAGAACCGGTCAGAACCGGTTAGAACCAGACCAGAACCGGTTAGAACCAGTTAGGACCAGACCAGAACTGGTTAGAACCGGTTAGAGCCAGACCAGAACCAGTTAGGACCAGTCAGGACCAGTTAGAACCAGACCAGAACCGGGTTAGAACCAGTCCAGAGCCGGTTAGAACCAGTCCAGAACCAGTTAGGACCAGTCCAGAACCAGTTAGGACCAGACCAGAACCAGTTAGA
>JAPFBE010000575.1:0-40387 GCA_034336665.1 Luscinia megarhynchos
CGTCCCCAATGTCCCCCTCACCCCAATGATGTCCCTCTGTCCCCAGAGCCATCGTGGCCGTGTGAGGCGGCGGCGATCAATGTCCCCAACACTCCAAATGTCCCCTAGCGTCCCAAATGTCCCCAAATCCCTCAGCGATCCCACAATGTCCCCAATGTCCCCAAATCCCCTAGCGTCCCCAATGTCTGGCCATGTCCCAAGCGTCCCCAATGTCCACAATCCCATTTTTCCCCAATTTTCCTCCATTTTTGTCCTTTTTTCCTCATTTTTTCTCTCAATGTCCCCAATGTCCTAAATCCCCTCAATGTCCCCAATGTCCCCTAACGTCCTGGCACCCCAATGCCCCCAGACCCATTTTACCAATTTTCCCCATTTTCTCTCACTGTCCCCTCTGTCCCCAGGGCACCATCGTGGCGGTGTCAATGTCTAATGTCCCCAACCCCATTTTTACCCATTTCCCCCATTTTCTCTCAATGTCCCCAACGTCCCCAATGTCCCAAATCCCTGGATGTCCCAATGTCCCCAATGTCCCCCCTCACCCCCAATGATGTCCCCTCTGTCCCAGAGCCATCGTGGTGGTGATGGTATTTCTGTATCAATGTCCCCAACACTCCCAATGTCCCCGAAATGTCCCCAATTCCCCATTTTTCCCCAAATGTCTCCAATGTCCACACTGTCCCCAATGTCCCCAATGTCCCCAATCCCATTTTACCCATTTCCCTCCATTTTTTTCCCTTTTTTCTTCCATTTTTTCTCCAGCGTCCCCAATGTCCCCTCACCCCAGTGATGTCCCCTCTGTCCCCAGGGCGCCATCGTGGCTGTGATGAGGCTGACGGCGTCAATGTCCCCTAATGTCCCAAATGTCCCCAATGTCCCCAATGTCCCCGACACCCCCAATGTCTCAATTCCACCGTTGCTCCCCAAGCGTCCCCAATGTCCCCAATGTCGCAAATCCCCTCAATGTCCCCCAAAGTCCCCAATGTCCCCCAACACCCTCAATGTCCCCAATCCCATTTTGCCAATTTCCCTCATTTTTTCCAATTTCCTCCATTTTGTCCCTTTTTCCCCATTTTTTCTCGCGTCCCCAATGTCTAGCGTCCCCAGCGTCCCAAATTTCCCCATTTTCTCTCACTGTCCCCTCTGTCCCCCAGGGCGCCATGCGTGGCCGTGGCCGGGCGTGGCGTCCAGCGACTCCCGGCTGAAGAAGGCGGTACTATCGAGTGCGCCATGGGCATCGCCCGGCTCCGGCGGTGTCCAAGCAGGCGGCCCGACATGATCCTGCTGGGCGACAACCGCCTCCACGCCGTCACCCGGTGGAGGAAGGTCAGACCGGGCTCGAGGGAGTGCGTTTGGGGGGCTCGAGGCGGCGGGTGGCAGCTTCGGTGTGGCCTGCGCCCCTCCCCCAAAACCAGAGGCGGCTGATTTTTGACAACCTGAAGAAGTCGATCGGCGTGCAGCTGACCAGCAACATCCCGAGATCCGCGCCCGTTCCTGCTGTTCATCATGGCCAACATCCGCTGCGGCTGGGCACCATCACCATCCTGTGCATCGACCTGGGCACCCGACATGGTGAGGGACCAGCTTACCCCAAAAACACCCCAAAAATATCCCAAAAATATCCCCAAAACACGGAGAGACACCAAATCCCAAATCCGCCCCAAATCCCAAATCCGTTGGCCACCATCACCATCCTGTGCATCGACCTGGGCACCCGACATGGTGAGGGACCCGAAAATTATCCAAAAATGTCCCAAATCTGCCCCAAAAACACCCAAAAACACCCCAAAACCACCCCAAATACACCCAGAGACACCGCAAATCCCAAATCCAGCCCCCAAATCCCAAATCCCGCTGGGCACCATCACCATCCTGTGCATCGACCTGGGCACCGACATGGTGAGGGATCCAAAACACCCAAAATATCCCAAAATATCCCAAAAATATCCCCAAAACACCTAAAAACCCCCAAAAACTCTCCAAATCCCAAATCCATCCCAAATCCCAAATCCATCCCAAATCCCAAATCCCACTGGGCACCATCACCATCCTGTGTGCATCGACCTGGGCACCCGACATGGTGAGGGACCCCAGCATCCCAAAAATATCCCAAAAACACCCTAAAAAACCCCCAAATCCGCCCCCAAAACACCCCAAATACACCCAGAGACACCAAATCCCAAATCCGCCCCAAATCCCAAATCCCGCTGGAGCACCATCACCATCCTGTGCATCGACCTGAGCAGGACATGGTGAGGGACCTAACATCAAAAAATACCCAAAAACACCCTAAAAAACGCCCAAAAAACTCCCCAAATCCCAATCCCAAATCCCAAATCTATCCCAAGATTCTGCTGCCGCTGGACATTTCCATCACCATCCTGTGCATGGAGCCTGGGCACCCGACATGGTGAGGGACCGAAAACACCCAAAATATCCCAAAAATATCCCAAATCCGCCCCAAAAACACCCTAAAAAAGCCCAAAAACTCTCCAAATCCCAAATCCCAAATCCAGCCCCAAATCCAGCCCCAAATCCCAAATCGCTGGGCACCATCACCATCCTGTGCATCGACCTGGGCACCGACATGGTGAGGGACAGCTATCAAAAATACCCCAAAAACACCTAAAAACGCCCAAAAACTCCCCAAATCCCAAATCCCAAATCCCAAATCTATCCCAAATTCTGCTGTGCTGAACTCATCACCATCCTGTGCATGCGACCGGGGCACCGACATGGTGAGGGAAAACACCCCAAAAATGTCCCAAAAATATCCCAAAGCGCCCAAAACCACCCCAAAACACCATAAAAACATTCAAAACCTCCCCAAATGACCACCTTGAGACTCCAAAATCCACCACACGGACTACAAAATCCCACAGAGATCTAAAATCCATTTCAGAGACCCCAAAATCGACCCAGAGATCCCAAATCTGGCCAGGATCCCCAAAGAAACCACCTCAGGGACCCCAGAATCTGCTCAGGGACCCAAAACTCAGCCAGAGATCCCAAATCTAGCCCGAGAATCCCCCAAAAATCCACTCCAGGGACCCCCAAAAATCCACTCAGGGACCCCAAACCCGCTTAGAGACCCCCAAAATCCATTTCAGGATCCCCAAAATCCACCCAGGGACCCCCAAAATCCATTTCAGGGACCCCAAAACCACCTAGGGGACCCCAACATCCATTTCAGGGACCCCCAAAATCCATTTCAGGATCCCCAAAATCCACCAGAAAGACCCCAAAAACCCCCTCAGGGTCCCCAAAATCCATTTTAGGGACCCCAAAATCCACCAGGGACCCCCAAACCCAGCCAGAGATCGAAATCCATTTCCAGGGACCCCAAAAATCCACCCAGGGACTCCAAAATCCATTTCAGGGACCCCCAAAACCACATAGGGGACTCCAGACCCAGCCAGGGACCCCCAAAACCAAATAGAGACCCCAAAATCCATTTCAGGGACCCCAAAGCCCACCCAGAGACGCCCAAATCAATTCAGGATCCCCAAAATCCACCAGAGGGACCCCAAAACCCCCTCAGGGTCCCCAAAATCCATTTCAGGGACCCCCAAAATCCATTTAGAGACCCCCAAAATCACTCAGGGACCCCAAACCCGCCCATTCCAATTTAGTGACCTCCTCACCCCAAATCCCCATTTTTGGGGATCCCCTCCAATTCCCCGAGGCGAAATTTGGGACCCCCCCAAATTTTTGGGGGTTCCCCGTAGTCCCGGGTCGATCTAAGCTGGCGTCTGCGAGGCTGACGAGGCGACATCATGAGCGGCGGCAGCCATGGAACCAGCTTTCGGACAAGCTGTTGGTCAGCCGGCTCATCAGCATGGCCTCTACGGCCAGATTAGTCCGATGGTCACTCGGGGGTCACTCGGGGTCACTCGAGGGGTCAGTCGAGGGGTCACTCGGGAGTCAGTCAGGTCACTCAGGGGTCACTCAGGGTCACCAGGACAGTGGAACCAGCGCTCGGACAAGCTGGTCAGCGGCGGCTCATCAACATGGCCACGGCCAGGTCGGTCAGTAGTCACTGCGGGGGTCACTCGGGGGTCACTCGGGGGTCACTCAGGGTCAGTCAGGTCAGTCAGAGGGTCACTCAGGGTCACCCAGGACAGAGTGGAACCAGCGCTCGGACAAGCGCTGGTCCAGCGGCGGCTCATCAGCATGGCCCTCTGGCCAGATCGGTCAGTGGTCACTCGGGGGTCGCTCGGGGTCACTCGAGGGGTCAGTCCGGGGTCACTCAAGGGGGTCACTCGGGGGTCAGTCAAGGTCACTCAGGGGGTCACTCAGGGTCACTCAGGGTCACCCAGGACAGTGGAACCAGCTTCCGGACAAGCTGCTCAACAAGCGGCTCATCAGCATAGCCCTCGGCCAGATCGGTCAGTGGTCACTCTCAGGGGGTCACCTGGGGTCACTCGAGGGGTCAGTCCGGGGTCACTGAGGGTCACTCGAGGTCACTCAGGGGTCACTCGGAGGGTCACTCAGGGGTCAATCGAGGGTCATTCAGGGGTAACTTCGGGGTCACCATTGGCTCCCAGTGGTCCATGTTGGCTCCCATTGGCTCCCGTTGGTTCCTGTTGACCCCGTTGACCCCGTTGACCCAAATGACCCTGTTGACCCCTGTTGACCCCTGTTGATGGCCATTGACCCCTGTTGACCACCACTGGCTCCTGTTGACCACCATTGACCCCCCATTGGCTTCTCTTGGCCCCCACTGGCCCCGTTGACCCCCCATTGGCTCCTGTTGACCTCCTCTGACCCCCATTGGCTCCTGTTGACCACCATTGACCCCCATTGACCCTCATTGGCTCCTGTTGACCACCATTGGCTCCTGTTGGCTCCGTTGGCTCCTCTTGGCCCCACTGGCCCCGTTCACCCCCATTGGCTCCGTTGACCACCATTGGCCCCCATTGGCTTCTGTTGGCCACCATTGGCCCCCATTGACCCCCAGGGCCCCTGACCCCAGTGTCTCTCCCCAGGGATGATCAGGCTGGGGCGGAGTTCTGCCCTGATTTCAGTGATCCTGGCGAGAGCGGGTTCCTGCCCATCGTGCCTGGTGGGGATCGACTGCGCTGGGGCGACCGCACCATCAGCGACCTGGAGGACTCCCTACGGGCAGCAGTGGAGTGCGTGAAGCAGGGCGGGGGACCCGAAAATAGAGGAGCACCAGAAATAGGGGGGCACGAAAATGAGGATTCCCAAAATGGAGGTTCCCAAAAATGGGGGCACGAAAATGGGGTATCTGAAAATGGGGTGTCTGAAAATGGGGGGTTCTCAAAATGGGGATCACCAAAAATGGGGGTCACCAAAATGGGGATCACCAAAATGGGGGTCACCAAAATGTGGGGAGGCACCGAAATGGGGGCACCAAAAATGGGGGGCATTGAAAATGGGGATTCCCAAAATGGAGGTTCCCCAAAATGGGGGCACCGAAAATGGAGGGACACCAAAATGGGGGCACCAAAAATGGGAAGCCAAAAATGGAAACACCAAAATGGGGGCACAAAATGAGGGGCACCCGAGAAATGGAGAGCATCGAAAATGGGGAGCACCAAAGAAATGGGGGCACCAAAATGGAAGGTTCCCCAAAAATGGGGGGCACCGAAAATGGGGTGTCTGAAAATGGGGGTTCTCAAAAGTGGGGATCACCAAAATGGGGGTCACCGAAAATGGGGGCACCGAAAATGGAGGTTCCCCAAAAATGGGGGACACCAAAATGGGGGGCACGAAAATGGAGAGCACCAAAATAAGGGGCACCAAAATGGGGGTTACCGAAAATGGGGGCACCAAAATGGAGGGACACACCCGAGAAATGGGGAGCACCAAAAATGGAGGGACACCAAAAATGGGGGTCACCAAAAATGGGGGGCACCGAAAATGGAGGGACACCAAAAATGGGGGACACCGAAAATAGGGAGCGCCAAAAATGGGGTGTCTGAAAATGGAAATTTCTGAAAATGCAGGTTTCTGAAAATGGGGGTTCCCAAAAATTGGGGGTTCTCAAAAATGGGGGTCACCAAAAATGGGGGTCACCGAAAATGGGGGGCACCGAGAATGGGGATTCCCAAAAATGGAGGTTCCCCAAAAATGGGGGGCACCGAAAATGGGGTGTCTGAAAATGGAGATTCCTAAAAATGCAGATTTCTGAAAATGGGGGTTCCCAAAAATTGGGGGTTCTCAAAAATGGGGTGTCTGAAAATGGAGATTGCCAAAAACGAGGGTTTTTGAAAACGGGGATCCCCAAAAATGGGAGTGTCTGAAAATGGGGGTCCCCAAAAATGGGAGTGTCTGAAAATGGGGGTCCCCAAAAATGGAGATTCCCAAAAATGGAGATTCCCAAAAATGGAGGTTCCCAAAAATGGAGATTCCCAAAAATGGAGGTTCCCAAAAATGGAGGTTCCCAAAAATGGAGGTTCCCAAAAATGGAGATCCCCAAAAATGGAGGTTCCCAAAAATGGAGGTTCCCAAAAATGGAGGTTCCCAAAAATGGAGATCCCCAAAAATGGAGGTTCCCAAAAATGGAGATCCCCAAAAATGGAGGTTCCCAAAAATGGAGATTCCCAAAAATGTAGGTTCCCAAAAACGGAGGTTTCCAAAAACGGAGGTTCCTAAAAATGGACGTTCCCAAAAACGGAGATCCCCAAAAATGGAGATTCCCAAAAATGGAGATTCCCAAAAATGGAGATTCCCAAAAATGGAGGTTCCCAAAAATGGAGATTCCCAAAAATGGAGGTTCCCAAAAATGGAGGTTCCCAAAAATGGAGATTCCCAAAAATGGAGATTCCCAAAAATGGGGGTTCCCAAAAATGGAGATTCCCAAAAATGGAGATCCCCAAAAATGGAGATTCCCAAAAATGGAGATGTCCTAAAACCGGGATTGCCAAAAATTGGAATTCCCAAAAACGGGAGTGTCCGAAAATAGGAGTTCTCAAAAACTTTTTGGGAATTTTTGGGGCAGTTTCAGGGAATTTTTGGGGAATTTTTTGGGGAGGGGTCTCTGATGGGGGTTTAATTGGGGCAGGGGTCTCTGACCCCCCATTTTTTGGGGTGGGTAATTTGGGGAGGGGTCTCTCACCCCCCGAATCTCCCCCCAGACCTACGAGCAGCGGAAGGTGGTGGAGTTCACCTGCCACACCCCGTTCAATTTGGGATTAATTTGGGATTAATTCGGGTTTAATTGGGTCAGGGGTCTGTCACCCCCCGTTTTTTGGGGCGGGTAATTTGGGGAGGGGTCTCTCACCCCGAATTTGGCCCCCCCAGACGTACGAGCAGCGCAAGGTGGTGGAGTTCACCTGGCACACCCCGTTCAATTTGGGATTAATTCAGTTTAATTCGGGTTTAATTCAGTTTAGTGGGGCAGGGTCTCCTGACCCCCGTTTTTTGGGGTGGGTAATTTGGGGAGGGGTCTCTCACCCCAAATTTGCCCCCCCAGACCTACGAGCAGCGGAAGGTGGTGGAGTTCACCTGCCACACCGCGTTCAATTTAGGATTAGTGGGGATTAATTCGTGTTTAATTCCGGGTTTAATTGGGGCAGGGGTCTGTCACCCCCGTTTTTAGGGCAGGTAATTTGGGAGGGTCTCTCACCCCGAGGTGGGCCCCCCAGACGTACGAGCAGCGGAAGGTGGTGGAGTTCACCTGCCACACCGCGTTCAATTTGGGATTAATTCGGGATTAATTCGGGTTTAATCCGGATTTAATTGGGGCAGGGGTCTGTCACCCCCCGTTTTTTGGGGTGGGTAATTTGGGGAGGGGTCTCTCACCCCCGAATCTCCCCCAAAGGCGTCTGAGCAGCGGAAGGTGGAGTTCACCTGCCACACCCCGTTCAATTTGGGATTAATTTGGGATTAATTCGGGATTAATTGGGGCAGGGGTCTCTGACCCCCCGTTTTTTGGGGTGGGTAATTTGGGGAGGGGTCTCTCACCCCAAATTTGGCCCCCCCAGACGTACGAGCAGCGGAAGGTGGTGGAGTTCACCTGCCACACCGCGTTCAGTTTGGGATTAATTCGGGATTAATTCGGGTTTAATTCAGATTTAATTGGGTCAGGGGTCTGTCACCCCCCGTTTTTTGGGGTGGGTAATTTGGGGAGGGGTCTCTCACCCCAAAGTGCCCCCAGACTCTGAACAGCGCAAGGTGGTGGAGTTCACCTGCACACAGCGTTCAGTTTAAGGATGAGTAGGGATTAATTCGGGTTTAATTCGGGTTTAGTGGGTGAGGGTCTCCTGACCCCCGTTTTTAGGGCGGAGTGAATTTGGGGAGGGTCTCTCACCCCAAATTTAGCCCCCCCCAGACATGCTGAAGCAGCCCGGAAGGTGGTGGAGTTCACCTGCCACACCCCGTTCAATTTGGGATTAATTTGGGATTAATTTGGGATTAGTCCAGTTTAGTGGGGGAGGGTCTGTCACCCCCGTTTTTTGGGGTGGAGTAATTTGGGGAGGAGTCTCTCACCCCCAGATCTCCCAAAGACGTACGAGCAGCGCAAGGTGGTGGAGTTCACCTGCCACACCGCGTTCTTCGTCAGCATCGTGGTGGTGCAATGGGCCGACCTGATCATCTGCAAAACGCGGCGCAACTCCGTCTTCCAGCAGGGCATGAAGTGAGCGGGGGGACCCCAATTGGGGCGGGGGGACCCCAAATTTGGGCAGGGTTGGACCCCCGGATTGGGGCGGGGGGACCCCGAATTTGGGCGGGGTTGGACCCCCGGATTGGGGCTGGGGACCCGGAATTCCCAGTGACAGAACTGAAAATTCCCGGGAAAATCCCCGAAATTCGCGGGAAATTCCCCGAAATTCGCGGGAAAATCGCCCGAGTGTGGAAAATCACGAAGTGTGGGGAAAATCACCGCGAGTGTGGGGAAAATCACCGAAATTGTGGGAAAATCCCGAAATTAGCGGGGAGAACAACAAAATTCGAAGTGAGGGACACGAAATTCTGGGGGGAAGGTCCCGAAATTTTGGGGGGAAGGTCCTGAAATTTTGGGGAGACCCGAGAAATTCTGGGAGGAAGGTCGAAATTTTAAGAGGGACCCCAGAAATTCTGGGAGGAAGGTCCCGAAATTTTAGGGGGGGACCCCGAAATTCTGGGAGGAAGGTCCCGAAATTTTAGGGGGGACCCGAAATTCTGGGAGGAAGGTCGAAATTCTGGGAGGAAGGTCGAAATTCTGGGAGGAAGGTCCCGAAATTTTAGGGGGGGACACCCCGAAATTCTGGGAGGAAGGTCCCGAAATTTTAGGGGGGGACCCCGAAATTCTGGGAGGAAGGTCCCGAAATTTTAGGGGTGGGACCCCCCGAAATTTTGGGGGGTGGGGAGCCCGAAATTCCTGGGGGAGAGACCCAAAATTCGCCGGGGAGGAGACCCCAAAAATCCCCGAAATTCCCGGGAGGGAGCCCGAAATTCCTGAGAGAATCCCAAAATTCCCCAGGGGGAGCCCCAAAAATTCCCGAGAGAATCCCCAAAATTCCCGAGAGAATTCCCAAATTCAGAGGGAATTTCGGGGGAATTTTTGGGGAATTTTGGGGAATTTTGGGGGGAACTTTGAGGGGATTTGGAGGGAATTTTGGGGAAATCTTGAGGAAATTTTGGGGGGAATTTGAGGGAATTGTGAGGGACTATTGGATGGAATTTTGAGGGAATTTTGGGGGAATTTTGGCGAAATCTTGAGAAAATTTTGGCTGAAATTTTGAGGGAATTTTAGGGAATTTTAAGGGAATTGTGAGGGAATATTGGGGAAATTTTGGATAGAATTTTGAGGGAGTTTTGAGGGAATTTTGAGGGATTTTGGGGGAATTTTGAGGGAATTTTGGGGGAATTTTGGAGAAATCTTGAGGGAAATTTTGGGGGGATATTTGAGGGAATTTTCGGGGAGATTTTGAGGAAATTTTGGGAGATATTTGAGGGAATTTAGGGGGGGGTGAGAATTTTGAGGGAATTTTGGTGGGGATTTTGAGGGGAAATTTTGGGGGAATTTTGATGGAATTTTAGGAGATTTTGGGGGAATTTCGAGTTTAGGAGAGTTTCGGGAATATCCGCTCTGGGGGTGTGGCCTGCAGAGTGCAGCTCCCTCCGGCCGGAGATCACAGGTGATTTTTGTGATTTTTTAGGAACAAAATCCTGATTTTTAGAGCTCTTAGAGGAGGCGAAGCTGGCAGCGTTCCTCTCGTACTGCCCGGCATGGGCGTGGCTGCGCATGTACCCCCTGAAGTGAGCCCCAAATTCAGGGGGACCCCCCAAAAATGGGAAGTGAGAACTGGGGGAGAGGCGAGGAAGCTTCGAGGTGATTTTTGTGGATTTTTGTGGATTTTTTTATTTTTTTGTGGATTTTTGTGGATTTTTGTGGATTTTTGTGAATTTTTTGCTTGGATTTTTTGTGGATTTTCTGGGATTTTTGTGGATTTTTTCTGGGATTTTTCTGGGATTTTTTGTGGATTTTTTGTGGATTTTTTGTGGATTTTCTGGGATTTTTGTGGATTTTTTGTGGATTTTTCTGGGATTTTTGTGGATTTTTAGGCGATTTTTTGGGTAATTTTTTGAGTGATTTTTAATGCAATTTTTTAGGGGGTGTTTGAGTGATTTTTGTAGGATTTTTGAGTGATTTTTTTAGGCTGATTTTTGGGTGATTTTTGGGTGATTGTCGGTGACTTTTGAGGGCTGTTGGAGTGACTTTTTTGGGGTTTTAATGCGATTTTTCAGGATTTTTATGTCATTTTAAGGGGGTTTTAATGTGATTTTTTGGTTTTAGATTATTTTGGGGGGGTTTAATGTGATTTTTTGGGGTTTTTGGGTGATTTTTTGGGGTTTTAATGTGATTTTTGGGATTTTTAATGTGATTTTTTGGGTTTTTTAGGTGATTTTGGGGCTTTTTAAGGTGATTTTTTGGGAGTTTTTAGGTGATTTTTTTGGGATTTTTTAATGTGATTTTTTGGGGTTTTGGTGATTTTTGGGGGGTTTTTCAGTGATTTTTGTAGGATTTGGGGTGATTTTTTGAGCTTCTTTGTGTGATTTTTGGAGGGGGTTTTGGGGCGATTTTTGTGGCTTTTTTTCAGTTTTTTTTATTTTTGGGTGACTTTTTTGTGGGATTTTTTGGGGTTTTTAACGTGATTTTTTGGGGTTATGTGTGATTTTTGGGGGGTTAATCTGATTTTTTGCGGTTTTGAGTGATTTTGTTTCTTTTTTTTCTTTTTCTTTTATTTTTTTTCTTTTGTTCTTTTTTTTTCCTATTATTTTTTTTCTTTTTTTTTTCTTTCGTTTTTGGGTTTTTGACCAATTTTTTGCACTTTTTTTCATTTTTGGGGTTTTTGGGGAGTATTTTTTGGGGGATTTTTTTGGGGGTCTCGCCCCCTGACGCCCTCCCCAAATTTCCCCTCCCCAATCCCAACTGCTCGTTCTGCACATTTTGGGATTTTTTTGGGGCTGTTTTTTTACCATTTTCTCGCCGCTTTTACCATTTTTTGGGGGTTTTTGGGGCGGTTTTTATTTTGCAGGGGGTCTCGCCCCCCTGGCCTCCCAAATTTCCCCTCCCCAATCCCATCAGCTCCTTCTGCACATTTTTGGGATTTTTTTGGGGCGGTTTTTTACCATTTTCTGCCGTTTTTTACCATTTTTTGGGGTTTTTGGGGCGGTTTTTTATTTTTTTGGGGGTCTCGCCCCCCTGGCCGCCCTCCCAAATTTCCCCTCCCCCCAGTCCCATCAGCTCCTTCTGCACATTTTGGGATTTTTTTTGGGGCGGTTTTTACCATTTTTCTGTACGCTTTTTACCATTTTTGGGGTTTTTGGGGCGGTTTTTATTTTTTGGGGGTGCCGCCCCCCGACGCCCTCCCAAATTTCTCGCCCCCCAATCCCATCTGCTCCTTCTGCACATTTTTGGGAATTTTTTGGGGCTGTTTTTACCATTTCTCGCCGTTTTTACCATTTTTGGGTTTTGGGCGGTTTTTATTTTTGGGGGTCTCGCCCCCCTGACGCCCCCCTCCCCAAATTTCTCGCCCCCAGGCCCAGCTGGTGGTTCTGCGCCTTCCCCTACAGCTTCCCTCATCTTCGTCTACGGCCGAGATCCGAAAATTGATCCTGCTTGCCCATAGCAGGGGATGGGGCGGGGGCTGGGGATCACGGGAATTTAGGGGAATTTCGGGGAAATTTTAGGGGGAATTTTGGGGGGATTTACGGGGGGATTTGGGGGAATTTCAGGGATTTTGGGGGAATTTCAAGGGGAAATTTGGGGGAAATTCAGGGGAATTTGGGGGTGGGGAAATTTTAGGAGTTGGGAGAATTTCGGGGGAAATTTTGGGAAGTACTCATGAATTCTGGGGGGAATTTTTGAGGGGATTTTGGGGGAGTTGGGGAATTTCAGGGATTTTGGGGGGAATTTCGGGGGAATTTGGGGAAATTCGGGGGAATTTGGGGGGTGGGGGGAATTTGGGGGGATTTTGGGGGGAATTTTGGGGGAATTTTAGGGGGTGGAATTTTGGGGGGGATTTTAGAGAGTTGGGGAGGTGGGGGAATTTGGGAAAATTTCGAGGGGAAATCTGGGCGATTTTAGGGGGATTTGAGGGGATTTGGGGAAAAAATTCGGGAATTTTAAGGGGGGTGGAAATTCGGGGAAGTCGGGGAGGTGTGGGAAATTTTGAGTAAATTTTGGGGAAATTTTAGTGAAATTTGGGGGAATTTCGAGTTTGGGGGCGATTTCGGGAAATATGGGGGGACTTAGGGGAAATTGGGGAAATTTTGGGGGGAATTTGGGGAAGTCGGGAAATTTGGGGGGAGATTTGGGGAAATTCGGGGGAAATTTGGGGGATGTGGGGAAATTTGCAGAAATTTGAGGGAAATTTTGGGAAATTTGGGGGAATTCGGGGGAAATTTTGGGGGATTTTTGGGAATTTTGGAGGAATTTGAGGGAAATTTTGGGAAATTTGGGGGGATTTTGGGGGATTTTTGGGGGAAATTTTTGGGGGGGTTTGGGAGAAATTTGGAGGAATTTTGGGGGAATTTTTGGGGATTTTCTGGGAATTTTGCGGGAGATTTTTTGGGGGAGATTTTGGGAAATTTGGAGGAATTTGAGGAAATTTTGGGAAATTTTGGTGGGAATTTTGGGGGGGGATTTTGGTGGATTTTTTGGGGAGGAATTTTTTGGAAGACTTGAAGGAAATTTTGGGGGAATTGAGATTGGGATTTTGGGGAATTTTAGGGGGAAAAAATTGGGAGAATTTTGGGGGAAAGAATTGGGGGGATTTGGGGGGAATTTCGGGGATTTTTGGGGAATTTCTGGGGGAATTTTGGGGGAGATTTGAGGGGATTTTTGGGGATCCAGTTCCGAGGGAATTTTAGGGGGCGTTTTTGGGGAATTTTAGGGGCGATTTTGGGGATGATTTTGGGGAATTTTTGGGTTTGATTTTTGGGGATGATTTTTGGGGAATTTTAGGGGATGATTTTGGGGGAATTTTAGGGGATGATTTTTGGGGAATTTCGGGGATTTTGGGAATTTCTCACCTTTTTCTCCCTTTTTGTTCCAGGTTGGGTGGAGAAAGAAACTTACTACTGACCCCCCAAAAAATCCCCAAAACACTAAAAACTAAAAAACCATAGGACCCCCAAAAAAACCGTAAGGACCCCCAAAATTCCCATTTTCCCCCAAAATTCCCATTTTTTTCCCCCAAAAAATTCCCTTTTTTCCCCCAAAAATTCCCATTTTTCCCTAAATTTCCCTTTCTCTCCCAAAAAAAATTCCGAGTTTTGGGGGGGGAGAGGTCGCTCTGGGGATATTTTTTTGGGGGGTCTCCCCGCTGCCCCTCCAGCGGTGTCGATGCGTGTGAAAAAAAAATAAAAATAAAAAATAAAAGGGGAAAAAAATATTAAAAAAGCGAACAAGCAGGGAAAAAATGAAAATAATGAAAATGAAAATAAGCGAAAATAAAAAATGGAAATGAAAATAATGAAAATAAAAATGGAAATGAAAATAATGAAAATGAAAATAGCGAAAATAAAAATGGAAATGAAAATAATGAAAATGGAAATGAAAATAATGAAAATAATAAAAATGGAAATGAAAATGAAAATGATGAAAAGAAATGAAAATAATGAAAGTGAAAATAATGAAAATGAAAATAATGGAAATGAAAATAATGAAAATAAAAATGGAAATGACGATGGAAATGGAAACGGCAATAAAAATAAAAATAGAAATAAAAAAATAAAAATAAAAAATTAAAAAAAAAAAAACCAAGAGTGGGGGAAAAAATAAAAAATGGGGAAAAAACGGAGAATTTGCCAAATAAAGGAAAAAGTGGAGCCCGAGTGGATTTTGGGGGGGGAAAATGGGAATTTTGGGGAAAAAATGGGAATTTTGGGGGAAAATTTTGGGGAATAAAATGAGAATTTGGGGAAATTTTTTATGACAGGGAATTTGGGGGAGAATTTGGGGGTGAAAAATGGGAATTTTGGGGAAGAATTTGGGGTGAAAAATGGGAATTTTGGGGGGAATTTGGGTGAAAATTGGGAATTTTGGGGGGGAATTTGGGTGAAAATTGGGAATTTTGGGGGAATTTGGGTGAAAATTAGAATTTTGGGGGGAATTTGGGGTGAAAAATGGGAATTTTGGGGGGAATTTGGGGTGAAAAATGGGAATTTTGGGGGGAATTTGGGTGAAAAATGGGAATTTTGGGGGAATTTGGGGTGAAAATTGGGAATTTTGGGGGAAGAATTTGGGGTGAAAAATGGGAATTTGTGCGAAAATGGTTTTGGGTGGAAATGGGAATTTGGGAAACAATTTTTTTTGGGGGGGAGAAAAAAAAAAATTTGGAAGTGAATTTGTGGGAAATTTTGGGGATTTTGGGGGGGTTTTTGGGGGGATTTTGGGGTTTTTGGGGTTTTTAGGGGAATTTTAGGGGATTTTTGGGAATTTTTGGGGGATTTTGGGGTTTTTTGGGGATTTTTTGGGAGGGTTTTGGGATTTTGGGGTCCCAGAGGACTGTGGGATTTTTGGGGGAGTTTTGGGTGATTTTGGGGGTTTTTGGGGGTTTTTTTTTGGAGATTTTTGGGCATTTTGGGGTCCCAAAGGACTCTGGGGATTTTTTTTTGTTTTGGTTTTGGTTTTTTTGGGGATTTTTGAGACTTTTTTGGGGGTGAGTTTGGATTATTTTGGGGTAATTTTTGGGTTATTTTTGGGATATTTTGGGATATTTTGGGTCAGACGGGCTCCATCTCCAGCTCGGGGTTTTTTTGGGGTGGATATTTTTATTTTTTGGGTTATTTTTGGGTTATTTTTGGGTTATTTTTGGGATATTTTGGGTATTTTTGGGGTCAGACAGGTTCCATCTCCAGCTCGGGGGTCTCAGGCTGATTTTGGGGATTTTTTGGGATATTTTGGGATATTTTTTTGGGGTCACACGGGCTCCATCTCCAGCTCGGGGGTTTTTCGGGTGGATTTTTTTACTTTTTGGGTTATTTTGGGTGATTTTGGGATATTTCGGGTGATTTTTGGGATATTTTGGGTTATTTTGGGATATTTTGGGTGATTTTGGGTCACACGGGCTCCATCCCCAGCTCGGGGGTTTTTCGGGTGGATTTTTTTACTTTTTGGGTTATTTTGGGTGATTTTGGGATATTTCGGGTGATTTTTGGGATATTTTGGGTTATTTTGGGATATTTTGGGTGATTTTGGGTCACACGGGCTCCATCTCCAGCTCGGGGGTCTCAGGGTGATTTTTGGGTGATTTTTGGGATATTTTGGGTTATTTTGGGATATTTTGGATATTTTTTGGGGTCAGACGGGCTCCATCTCCAGCTCGGGGGTTTTTGGGGTGGAATTTTTTTATTTTTGGATTATTTTTTGGGATTTTTTGGGATTTTTGGGGGTCAGACGGGCTCCATCTCCAGCTCGGGGGTTTTTGGGGTGGAACTTTTTTATTTTTTGGGTTATTTTTGGGATATTTTTGGGATATTTTGGGTCACACGGGCTCCATCTCCGCTCTCGGGGGGTTTTTGGGGTGGAATTTTTTATTTTTGGATTATTTTTGGGATATTTTGGGTCACACGGGCTCCATCTCCCGCTCGGGGGTTTTTGGGGTGGAATTTTTTATTTTTTGGATTATTTTTGGGATATTTTGGGTATTTTTGGGGTCACACGGGTTCCATCTCCAGCTCGAGGGTCTCAGGCTGATTTTGGGGATTTTTTGGGTGATTTTGGGTCACACGGGCTCCATCTCCAGCTCGGGGGTTTTTGGGGTGGATTTTTTTATTTTTTGGGTTATTTTTGGGATATTTTGGGTCACACGGGCTCCATCTCCAGCTCGGGGGTTTTTGGGGTGAAATTTTTTATTTTTTGGGTTATTTTTGGGATATTTTGGATATTTTTTTGGGGTCAGACGGGCTCCATCTCCAGCTCGGGGGTCTCCCTCCCGGCTCCAGCTGCCGAAAGCGCCCGGCGTGGGACCCCAAAAACACCAGGGGCGGCTCCTGGGGGAGGGGGCGGGGTCAGGGGACCCCCAAATCGGGGACACACCCCTCCCCAAAAAATCCCACCCCCAAAAAATCCCACCCAAAAAAATCCATCCCAAAAACAAAAAAACCCTAAAACCCACCCCAAAAAAATCCCACCCCAAAAACAAAAAAACCTAAAACCCACCCCCAAAAAATCCCACCCCAAAAAATCCCACCCAAAAAACAAACAAAAATATCTCACCTCCCAAAAAACCCCACCCAAAAATTCCCAGTCCCCAAAAAATCCACCCAAAAAATCCAACCCCAAAGAAATCCCCAAAAAATCCCATCCCAAAAACAAAAAACCCTAAAACCCACACCCAAAAAATCCCACCCAAAAAAATCCCACCCCAAAAAAATCCCATCCCAAAAAAATCCCACCCCAAAAAATCCCACCCAAAATTATCCCACACCCAAAAAATCCCACCCCAAAAAAATCCCATCCCAAAAAAATCCCACCCCAAAAATCCCACCCCAAAAAAATCCCACCCAAAAAATTCCACACCCAAAAAATCCCATCCCAAAAAAATCCCACCCCAAAAAAATCCCATCCCAAAAAAACCCACCCCAAAAAATCCCACCCCAAAAATATCCACCCAAAAAAATCCCACACCCAAAAAATCACCCTAAAAAAATTTCACACCCAAAAAAATCCCCCAAAAAATCCCACCCCCCAAAAAATCCCCCAAAAAATCCCACCCCAAAAAATCCTCCAAAAATCCCACCCCCAAAAAAATCCCGCCCCAAAAATCCCCACACCCTAAAAATCCCCCCAAAAAATCCCCCCAAAAAAATCCCACCCTTAAAAAATCCCACCCCCAAAAAACCAAACCAAAACAAAAAAAATCCCAAAAAATCCCCCAAAAAATCCCTCCAAAGAAGTCCCACCCCAAAAAAACCAAAAAAATCCCCCAAAAATTCCCACCCCAAAAAATCCCCTCAAAAATCCCCCCAAAAAATTCCCACCCCCAAAAAAATAAAAAAATAAAAAATCCACCCCAAAAATTCCACCCCACAAAAAACAAAACACAAAAAAATCCCAAAATCCCACCCCAAAAAATCCCTCCAAAACAATCCCCCCAAAAAATCCCCACCCCAAAAAACAAACAAAAAAATCCCCCCAAAAAATTCCCACCCCCAAAAATAAAAAAATTAAAAAAATTTCACCCCAAAAAAATCCCCCAAAAATATCCCCACCCCAAAAATCCTCCAAAAATTCCCACCCCCCAAAAAAAAAAATCCCCCCAAAAATCCCCACCCTAAAATCCCCACCCAAAAATCCCCCCAAAAATCCTCCAAAAAAATCCCACCCCCAAAAAAGAAAAAAAAATCCCACCCTCAAAAAAATCCCCCCAAAAAATTCCAGCCCCCCAAAAAATCCCCACCCCACAAAATTCCCCCAAAAAATCCCATCCCCAAAAATCCCCCCAAAAAATCCCCACCCCAAAAAATCCCAAAAAATTCCCACCCCCCAAAAAATCCCCAAACCGCGGGAGGGGCCTGGGGGGTCCTGGGGGAGTTTGGGGCTTTTGGGAATCGGGATTTGGGGTTCGAGGATTTTGGGGTTCAGAGGGGATTTTGAGGGTCGAGGTTTTTGGGTTGAGGTTTTTGGGGTCGGGATTTTTGGGATCAGGATTTTGGGGTTCCCGGGGATTTTTTGGGGATTCGCGGGGGTTTTTTGGGGGCTCAGGGTTTTTTTGGGATGGGGATTTTTGGGATCGGGGTTTTTTTGGGGGTTCCCGGGGATTTTTTGGGTCAGGATTTTTTAGGATCAGAAATTTTGGGGGTTTTTGGGATCGGGGTTTTTTTGAGGTTCGGGTTTTTGGGGGTCAGGATTTTTGGGATCGGGGTTTTGGGGTTCCCGGGGGTTTTTGGGGATTTTTGGGGTTGGGATTTTTTGGGATCAGGATTTTTGGGGTTCCCGGGATTTTGGGGCTCAGGATTTTTTGGGGGATTCGCGGGGGATTTTTGGGGGTTCTCAGGTGGATTTTTGGGATCCCCGGGGTTTTTGGGGGTTCCCGGGGGTTTTGGGTTGGTGGTTTTGGGGTCGGGATTTTTTGGGGTCGGGATTTTTGGGGTCCGGATTTTTGGGGTTCCCGGGGATTTTGGGGTCCCCGGGGTTTTTTTTTGGGATGGGGATTTTTGGGGTCGGGATTTTTTTGGGGTTCCCGGGGGATTTTTGGGGCCGGGATTTTTTTGGGGTCGGTGTTTTTGGGGTTCCGGGGATTTTTTGGGGTCAGGATTTTTAGGATCAGAAATTTTGGGGATTTTTGGGATCGGGGTTTTTGGAGTTCCGGGGAATTTTTGAGATCGGGGGATTTTTGGGTTCCCGGGGGATTTTGGGATCGAGGGTTTTTGGGGGTTCCCGGGGGTTTTAGGGGATTTTTGGGGGTTTTGGGGTTCCCGGGGTGGATTTTGGGATCAGGATTTTTGGGGGTTCCCGGGGGTTTTTGGGGGTTCCCGGGGGATTTTTGGGGCTCAGGGTTTTTTGGGATGGGGATTTTTGGGATCCGAGGGGTTTTTGGGGATTTTTGGGGGTTAGCCCGGGAATTTTGGGATCGGGGTTTTTGGGGTTCTCGGGTGGATTTTTTGGGATTTTGGGGATTTTGGGATCGGGGTTTTTGGGGTTCCCTGGGTTTTTGGGGATTTTGGGATCTTCGGGATTTTTGGGATTTTTGGATCGGGGATTTTGGGGATTTTTGGGGGTTTTTGAGGGATTTTTGGGGATTTTTGGGGATCCCGGGTGGATTTTTGGGATCAGGATTTTTTGGGATTTTTGGGATCGGGGTTTTGGGGATTTTGGGGTCGGGATTTTTTGGGGTTTTTGGGATTTTTGGGGATTTGGGGGATCAGGATTTTTGGGGATGTTTGGGATCAGGGTTTTTGGGATCCGGGGGTTTTTGGGGTTCCCGGGGTGGATTTTGGGGTCGAGATTTTTGGGGTTTTTGGGATTTTTGGGTTTTGGGATTTTTGGGTTTTTGGGATTTTTGGGTTTTTGGGATTTTTGGGTTTTTGGGATTTTTGGGGATCGGGGGGTTTTGGGATTTTTGGGGGTTCCCGGGTGGATTTTTGGGATCAGGATTTTTGGGGATTTTTGGGATTTTTGGGGTTTTGGGGTTCCTGCGGGGTTTTTGGGGTTTTTGGGATTTTTTGGGATTTTTGGGGATTTGGGGGATCCGGGGGGTTTTGGGGGTTTTTGGGGTTTTTTGGGGATTTTTGGGGATTTTGGGGTTTTGGGTTTTTGGGATTTTGGGTTTTTGGGATTTGGGGTTTTTGGGATTTTGGGATTTGGGGATTTTGGGTTTTTGGGATTTTGGATTTTGGGCTCACCCAGCACCCAGAAAAGCGCCGCCCCCGCCCCCGCGAGCCAGAGCAGGGGCAGGGAAACCCCGGCGGCCACGCCCAGCTGGTGGGCGGGGCTGAGCTCGCGACCTGCGGGACCAGTGCGGACCAGTATGGACCAGTATGAACCAGTACGGACCAGTATGAACCAGTCGCGGACCAGTATGAACCAGTCGCGGACCAGTATGGACCAGTATAAACCAGTGCTGGACCAGTCGCGGACCAGTATGAACCAGTGCGCACCAGTATGAACCAGTATAAACCAGTGCGGACCAGTATAAACCAGTGCTTGGGACCAGTGCGGACCAGTGCGCACCAGTATAAACCAGTATAAACCAGTCGCGGACCAAGCGACCAGTGTGAACGGTGCAGGACCAGTACGGACCAGTGCTTGGACCAGTACGGACCAGTATAAACCAGTGCGGACCAGTATAAATCCAGTATAAACCAGTCGCGGACCAGTACGGACCAGGAAAAAACAGTAAAACCAGTGTGGACCCTCCCAGTCCCTCCCAGTTTGATCCCAGTCCCTCCCAATCCCCCTCCCAGTCCCTCCCAGTTTGATTCCAGTTCCTCCCAATCCCCTCCCAGTCCCTCCCAGTCCCCCAGTGCCCCCCAGTTCCTCCCAGTCCCTCCCAGTTCCCTCCAAGTCCCTCCCAGTCCCCCCATTCTCTCTCCCAGTGCCCCCCAGTCCCACCCAGTCCCTCCCAGTCCCTCCCAGTTCCCTCCCAATCCCCTCCCAGTCCCTCCCAGTTTGATTCCAGTCCCCTCCAATTCCCCCCAGTCCCACCCAGTCTCCTCCAGTCCCTCCCAGTCCATCCCACTCCCTCCCATTCCCTCCCAGTTCCCCCAGTTCCTTCGCAGTCCCTCCCAGTTCCCCCCCCAGTTCCTTCCCAGTCCCTCCCAGTCTCCCCATTCTCCCCCAGTTTGATCCCAGTCTCTCCCAGTCCCCCCCCAGTCCCTCCCAGTGCCCCCCAGTGCTCCCAGTGCTCCCAGTGCTCCCAGTCCCTCCCAGTGCCCCCCAGTGCTCCCAGTGCTCCCAGTGCTCCCAGTCCCTCCCAGTGCCCCCCAGTCCCCCCCCAGTCCCTCCCAGTCCCCCCCAGTCCCTCCCAGTGCTCCCAGTCTCACCCAGCAGCACCAGCGGCGCGCCCCTCCCCCGCAGCCGGAGCGCGAGCGCGGCGGAAACGGCGACGGCGGCGAGGAGGGGGGGGGAGAGAAACCTAGAGCTGGGGTTACTAGGGAGCACTGGGAGGGACTGTGAGGGGCCTGAGGGAGGGGACTAGGATGGACTGGGGAGGGAGAAACACCTGGAAACTGGGGTTACTGGGATGGACTGGGAGGGACTGGGAGGAGAGCTGGGGAGAGAGAGCTCCCTGGAAACTGGGGTTACTGGGATGGACTGGGACGGACTGGGAGGGACTGGGAGGGGAACTGGGATGGACTGGGGAGGAGAGCCTGGAAACTGGGGTTACTGGGATGGACTGGGAGGGACTGGGAGGGACTGGGGAGGGGTACTGGGATGGACTGGGGAGGAGAGCCTGGAAACTGGGGTTACTGGGAGCACTGGGACGGACTGGGAGGGGCTGAGGGAGAACTGGGATGGACTGGGAGAGAAACCTGGAAACTGGGGTTACTGGGAGCACTGGGAGGGACTGGGAGGGAACTGGGGAGCACTGGGAGGGGAACTGGGGAGGAGAGCCTGGAAACTGGGGTTACTGGGATGGACTGGGAGGGGACTGGGAGGGAACTGGGAGCACTGGGAGGGAACTGGGGAGGAGAGCCTGGAAACTGGGGTTACTGGGAGCACTGGGAGGGCCAGGACTGGGAGGGAACTGGGAGACACTGGGAGGGACTGGGGAGGAGAGCCTGGAAACTGGGGTTACTGGGATGGACTGGGAGGGACTGGGAGGGAATTGGATGAACTGGGTTCAAACTGGGATGAACTGGGATGGACTGGGGTGAACTGGGAAAATGAACAGAAAATGCCCCAAAAACTAGCCCAAAATCCCCCAAAAATTCCCAAAAAATCCCAAAAAATCCCCAAAAAATCCCAAAAAATCTCAAAAATCCCCGAAAAATCCCCAAAAATCCCAAAACATCCCCAAAAAATCCCCAAAAATCTCCAAAAATCCCCCAAAAATCCCAAAAAAATCCCCAAAAATCCGAAAAATCCCCAAAAAATCAAAACATCCCCAAAAATCCCCAAAATCCCCAAAATCCCCAAAAATCCCAAAAAATCCCCAAAAAATCCCCAAAAATCCCCAAAAATCCCCAAAAATCTCCAAAAATCCCCCAAAAATCCCCAAAAGTCCCAAAAATCCCCAAAATCACAGAAATCTACAAAAATCCCAAAAAATCCCCAAAAATCCCAAAAATCGGAAAAAATCCCCAAAAGATCCCCAAAGATCCCCAATGAAGTCCCAAAAATCACCCTCAAAAAAGTTTCCCAAAAATCCAAAAAGTCCCCAAAAGTCCCCAAAAGATCCAAAAAATCCCCAAAAAGATCCCCAAAAGTCCCCCAAAAAATCCCCAAAAGATTCCCAAAAATCCCCAAAAATCCCCAAAAGATTCCCAAAAAGTCCCCAAAAAGTTCCCAAAAGATCTCCAAAAGATCCTTAAAAAACACCAAAAAGATCCCCAAAAGATCCCCAAAAATCCCCAAAAATCTAAAAGATCCCCAAAAGATCCCCAAAAGATTCCCAAAAGATCCCCAAACCCCCCAAAACCCCAAAGACCACATTGCTCTCAGGGCCAGTGGTGGCCAGGCCAGCAACAGTGGCGATGGTTGCTCTGGAACCAACCCCCAAAATCCCCCAAAATCCTCCCAAAAATTCCCAAAATCACCTCAAAAAGTCCCAAAAAATCCCCAAAAGATCCCCAACAATTCCCAAAAGATCACAAAAATCCCAAAGATTCCCAAAAGATCAAAGGGCATCCCCAAAGATTCCCAAAAATCCAAAAACATCCCCAAAAATCAATCCCCAGATTCCCAAAAGTCCCCAAAATCACAAAAATCCCAAAAGATGCTTAAAAAGTCCCCAAAAAGATCCCCAGGAAAATCCCCAAAAAATCCCAAAAGATCTCAAAGATCCAAAAATCCCAAAAGATCCCCAAAAGATCCCAAAAATCCCCAAAGATCCCCAAAGATCTAAAGATCCCCAAAAGATCTAAAGATCCCAAAGACCCAAAAGATCCCCAAATCCCACAAAACCCAAAGACCCCGCGTTGCTCACGGGCGGTGAAGTGACCAGCAGCAGCAGCGCGTAGTTGCTCTGGAACCAACCCCAAAAAAATCCCAAAAGATTCCAAAAAAATCCCAAAAATCCCCAAAAATCCCAAAATCCCCAAAAAGATCCCAAAGATCCCAAAATACTCAAAGAATCCCAAAATTCCCCAAAATCCCAAAAGTCCCCAAAGATCCCAAAGAAATCCCCCAAAAAGTCCCAAAATGCTTAAAAATCCCCAAAAATCCTCAAAGATCCCAAAAGATCCTCAGAAAATCACAAAAGATCCCAAAGATCTCCCAAAAAGATCCCAAAAATCCCAAAAGATCCCAAAAGGTCCCAAAAGATCCCAAAGATCCCAAAGACCCCAAAGGCTCCCCAAGATCCCCAAAGATCCCACATTGCTCACGGGCCGGTGTGCGGCGGGCCTCCAACAGCAGCAGCGCGTAGTTGCTCTGGAATCGCTCCGCGTTCCGCGCCAGGCGCCGCCACAGCTCGGCCGCGTCCCGCGGGGCCCCGAAGCGCCGCTGGTCCAGGAAGGAGCCCCAGGGGCGGAGCCCCGCGCGCCGCGCCTCCAGCCACTGCCACAGCCTGCAAAAATCCCCAAATTCACCCCAAAAATCCCGAAATTCCAACCTAAAAACCGCCCGGGAGCGGCAGACACCGAAACTCCCGCGAAAATCCGCCCAAAATCCGAAAATCCGCCAAAATCCCGCCAAAATCCGCTGAAACATCCCCAAATAACCCCCCAAAGCGCCTCCAGCCACTGCCACAGCCTGGAAAAATCCCAAATTCACCCCAAAAATCCCGAAACTCCAACCTAAAAACCGCCCGGAAATGGTGAAGCACCAGAGACTCCGCGAAAATCCGCGAAAATCCGCGAAAATCCCGCCAAAATCCCGCAGAAACATCCCAAAATAACCCCGAAATAGCCCCCAAAGCGCCTCCAGCCACTGCCACAGCCTGGGAAAACAAAAAACTTCCCCAAAATCGAAAACTTCCCAAAATCGGGCAAAAACCGCCCGGGGCATACCGAGACTCCGCGAAATCTCGCGAAAATCCGCGAGATTCCGCGGAATGGTCCCACAAAATCCCCAGCAAAGCACTGCCACGCCTGGGAAATCGAAATAACCCCAAAAATCCCGAAATTCCCGGGCCATGCCTGAGATGGTGAAACGCGAAACTCCGCCAAAATCCCGAAACTCCCGCGAAACATAATCCCCAAAATATCCCAAAATAGCCCCAAAATCGAGCCTGGAATGGCGCCTAAAAAACCCCAAATTCACCCCAAAATCGAAATTCCCACCCAAAACCACGCCGGAAATGGCAGAGCCCGAGAAACCCAGCTGAAAACCCCAAAAATCCCGCGGAAATCCCGCGAAAATATCCCCAAAATAACCCAAAATAACCCACAAAAAACCCCAAAATTCCGAAAATTCCAAAAATTCCCCCCAAATTCCTCCAAAATTCATGAAATTCTGCCCAAATTCCCAGTTCCTCAAATTTCTCCCAAATTTCCCCCAAAAATTCAGCTATGAATTCCCCCAAAATCGACTCGAGGGATTCTCGAGATTCCTCCAAAGATTTACCCAAAAATTCCCTCAGAATTCTCCCGAAATTCCCATAAAAATCCCCCAAAATTCCATAAAATCTTCCAAAATTTTTCCCCAAAATTCCCTAAATTTTCTACAAATTTCCCCAAAATTCCCCAAAGGCTTTTTCCCCAAAAGTTTCCCCGATTTCAGAGGATTCACAAAGGTCAGCCTCGAAGTTCCCCAAAAATTCCCTCAAATCTTCCAAAGATTTCCACCCAAGTCCCCAAAATTCCCGGATTCCTCCAAAGATTCCTCAAAAATTACCCCAAATTTCCCCGAAATCCGCAAAAGATTCCCTCAAAATGCTCGGGAAATTCCCCCAAAATGCCCAAAATTCCCCCAAAGATTCCCTAAAGAATCCCCAAAGGGATTCCTCCCCAAAGATCCCCAAAGAGTTCCCCAAAGGGATTTCCCCAAGATTCTCCAGGAATCCCCAGATTTTCCCCAATGTTTCCCCCAAAGATTCCTCAAATCTTCCAGGGATTCCCCAGAGATTCCTCCCCAAAAGATCCCCCAGGACCATCCTTAGAGTTTCCCAGGTTCCCCAGGATTCCCCAAGGTTCCCCCAGTGTTCCCAAGAGTTTCCCCAAGGATTCCCCAAAGGATTCCGAGTTCTGGGGATTCCCCAGATTCCCCAGATTCCCCAGAAATTCCCCAAGATTCCCCAGATTCCCAAGGTTCCCAAATTCCCCCTCACCTGCCCATCCCCCTCGGGGTCGCTCTCCAGGGGCGAGGGGCGGCGCCTCCGCCATGGCGGGTCCCCAAATTTGGGGGTCCCCAGAATTTGGGGGGTCCCGAGAGTTGGGGGGAGAGTCTGGGAAAAAAATCTGGGAGGGTCGGGGGAAAAAAATTGGGGGGAGATTTTTGGGGGGGTCGGGAAAATTTGGGGGGTTCGAGAGGGAACTCGAGGGGATTTTTGGGGGCAGTCCAGCGGAGATTTTTGGGGGTCCTGGGAGGATTTTTGGGGGTCCCGAAGATGATTTTTGAGGTCGGTCCCGGCGATTTTTGGGGGTCCCTGAGGATGAGGAAGGATTTTGGGGTGGGGTCCCAGCGGATTTTGGGGTCCCGTAAAATAATTTTTTAGGCGGTCAGGGATTTTTAGGGAACCAGAATTTTGGGGTCCCAGGGAGCAGTTTTGGGGATTTCCAATGATTTTGGGGGTCCCGTTGATGTTTTAGGGTCGGTCAGTGATTTTGGGGACCCGGGCTCGGTTTTGGGGTCCCAGAGGATAGGGGCAGTCGCGATTTTGGGGATCCCGGGAACGGTCTAGGGGCAGTCCCGGCGGATTTTGGGGTCCGGGCGAGGATTTTTGGGGTCCTATTAATGATTTTTGGGGCGGTCCCAGCAGTTTTTGGGGGATCCAGGGGGATTTTCAGGGTCCTAGGGACCCAGGGTCTCCACTGATTTTTGGGGGTCCCGTAAAGTATTTTTGGGTCGGTCCCGCTGGTTTTGAGGATCCCGGGCCGGGATTTTGGGATCCCCGGGGGTTTTGGGGTCGTTAATGATTTTGGGGGGTCCCGGGCGATTTTGGGGCTCCCGAGGGCGTTTTGGGGATCCCGAGTCCAGGGGATTTTTGGGGATCCCAGGGCGGATTTTTGGGGTCATTCGAGGGTAGGGGATCCAGGGGTTTCAGTACAGGGGACCCAGGTCTGGGATCCCGGGCCGGTTTGGGGTCATTCCGGTGATTTTTAGGGGGTCCAGGCCGGTTTTGGGACCCCAGGTCAGTTTTGGGATCCAGATCGGTTTTGGGGGTCCCGAGAGTTTTGGGGATCCCAGGCAGTTTTTGGGATCCCGGGCAGTTTTTTGGGACTCCCCCGAGCCGGTTTTGGGGTCATTCCGGTGATTTTTGGGGGATCCCGGGCCAGTAGTCCCGGGTCGGTTTTTGGGGGTCCCCCCGCCCCCGTTTCCATGGAAACCGCCCCCCCCCTCACCTGGGGCCGGAGCGGCGGGAACGTGGCGGGGGCGGGGCCGGGGGCGGGGCTGCGCGATGACGTAATGGCGAGCGGAGCCGTGCGAGAGCGTGGTGACGTCATGGTGGGCGGGGCTACCGCCATATACGGCTTGGGGCGGGGCCTGTGCCCTTATAAGGGTGTGGGCGTGGCCTGGCGATCTGATTTAAAATATTAATGAGGTGGGCGTGGTTTTAGCGCCGTATGTGGGGTGTGGGCGTGGCCACGGCGATTTGCTTATGAATATTAATGGGGTGGGCACTGGGTTTTGGAGCCTTCTATGGGTGTGGGCGTGGCCTAGTGAGTCTGCCTATGCATATTAATAAGGTGGGCGTGGGGTTTTGATGATGGGCGCCTGGTGATCTAACTATGAATAGTGTGGGGCGTGGTTTTGGAGCCGTATATGGGTGTGGGCGTGGCATGGTTATTTGATTATGAATATTAATAAGGTAGGCGTGGTTTTGGAGCCGTATATTGAGCGTGGGCGTGGCTAGGCGGGGCCACGGGCGGTGGGCGGGGCTAAAGCTCAGGGAGGGGAATTTTGGAAGAATTTTTGGAGGAGAAGTGCAGGAGATTTTTGGGGAAAAAAGGGGGAGGGGCTTTCAGAGGCAAAGGGCGTGGGGGAAAAGGGGGTTGGGAGAAGTGGTTTTGGGGCTCAAAAATGGAGATTTTGGGGGTAAAAAATGGAGATTTTGGGGGTAAAAAATGGAGTTTTGGGGGTAAAAATTGGAGTTTTGGGGGTAAAATTGGAGTTTTGGGGGTAAAAATTAAAGGTTTTGGAGAAAAAAAATGCGGTTTTTGGGGCAAAAATTTTTGGGGGTTTTGGGGGAAAAATTGGGAGTTTTGGGAAAAAAATGGGGAGTTTCTGGGGCCAGAAAATGGGATTTTTTGGGGGGTAAAAAAGGTGGTTTTAAGGCCAAAATGGGGTTTTTCTAGGGGCAGAAATAATGGTTTTTGAGGGGAAAAAAAGGTTTTTGGGCCAAACAAAAGGAGGTTTGGGAACAGAAAAGAGTTTTTAGAAGCAAAAATATGGGGGATTTTATGGGCCAAAAAATGCGGGGTTTGGGAGCAAAAATTGGGGTTTTTTTAGGGCAAAAAAATTGAGTTTTTTGGGGTAAAAAGTTGGTTATTTGGGGGCAGAAAAGGGGGTAGGAGGAGCAAAAAAAAATGAAGGATTGAGGGGCAGATTTTTAGGGGTTAAAAATTGGATTTTTGTGGGAGTGGGTTTTTGGGGTGCAAAAAATAGATTTTTTGGGGGCAAAAATATGGATTTTTGGGGGGCAAAAATGGATTTTGGGGGGCAAAAAATGGATTTTTTGGGGGTCAATAGAGTTTTGGGGGCAAAAATTGGATTTTTGGGGGCAAAAATTGGAATGCACAGGAAAAATGGATTTTTGGGGGACAAAATTTGGAATTTTTGAGGCAAAAGTGGATTTTTTGGGCAAAAAATTAGTTCGGGGCAAAAAAAGGAGATTTTTGGGAGAAAGAGCGGAAAGGGAGTTTTGAGAAAAAGAAAAATATTTTTTGGGAGGTCGAGAAAGCTGAAAGGGAAATTTGTGGGGAAAAAGGAGATTTCGGTAGAAATCTGGAGGGGAAAAGTGAATTTTTGGGGAAAACCGGCGGGTTTGGGAAAAAAGGAATTTTGGGGTGAAATTTTGCCGGATTTTTGGGGGGGGGGTTAAAAAGGCAAATTTGGGGGAGGAAAGTTTTTGGGGAAATAAGGGGTACAGGGGATGATTTTTGGGTTTTGGGGGATGAATTTTAGGGGTTTTAGAGTGCGAGGATTTTGGGGTTTTTGGGGAGATGATTTTTGGTTGCGGGATGATTTTTGGAGTTTTTGGGGGGATTTTGGTTTTGAGAGTGGGCCGATTTTTGGGGGATGATTTTAGGGGTTTTTGGGGATGAATTTTTGGGGTTTTGGGGGTGAATTTTTGGGATTTTTGGGGGGTGAGTTTGGGGGTTTTTGGGGGCAATTTTGGGTTTTTGGGGAGGGATTTATAGTTTTTTTCGGAGAGTTTTGGGAATTTTTGGGGTGAGTTTTGGGGTTTTTTGGGAGATGATTTTTGGGTTTTGGAGGGATGAATTTTGGGGGCTTTTGGGGCATGATTCGGGAATTTTTTCCGGAGCCAGTTTTGGGTTTTTGAGGGATCATTTTTGGGGTCTTTAGGGGGATGATTTTTGGATTTTTTGGGGATTTTTGGGGACGATTTTTAGGGGGTTTCTCAGGGGCAATTTTTGGGTTTTTGGGGAGGATTTTTAGAGTTTTGGACCCAGTTTTGGGGAAATTTTGGGGGTGAGTTTTGGGGGGATTTTGGGGGATGATTTTTGGGTTTTGGGGAATGATTTTTTTGAGGTTTTGGGGATTTTTGGGGTTTTGAGAATTTTTGGGGGATGATTTTGGGGTTTTGCGGGACGATTTTTGGGTTTTTAGGGGGAGTTTGGGGTTTTTGAGGGCGAGTTTTTGGGGGTTTTTGGGGGATGATTTTTGGGGTTTTGGGGATGATTTTTGGGTTTTAAGAGTTTTTGAGGTAGGGGTTTTTGGGGGGACGATTTTGGGGTTTTGGGACGATTTTGGGTTTTGGAGATTTTGGGTTTTTGGGGATGATTTTTTGAGTTTTGGGGTTTTGGGGGGAAGATTTTGGGGTTTTGCGGGATGGTGGTTTTGGAAATTTTTGGGAGGTTTTTCGGGGATAATTTTTTGGGGTTTTGGGGATAATTTTTGGGTATTTTAGGGAATTTTTGGGGTTTTCGGGGCTCCTCTGCTCCGCCAGAGAGCGCATGCATTGACGTCAGCAGCGCCACCGCCCTCCCCATTAAAAATCTAAAAACCACTTGAGGGGGCAGGGGACCGTGACCCCCAAAATTCCGTCCCCTCCCCCATTTCCACACCCCTCCCCAAAATTTTTCCTCCCCCCCTCCCCAAAAAAATCCATCAGTTCCCCGAATCAAAACATTTTCGCTCATAAAATGGGCCCGAACTAATTAACTCAGAGTGTTAGTGGCGCGGCGCCATATCCCATCACCAGAGGGGGCGGGGAGTTGGGGAGGGGATTTGGGGGAGGGATTTGGGGAGGGATTTGGGGGGATTTGAGCTGAGGGAGGGATTTGGGGGAGGGTGCGATTTGGGGAGTTTGTTTGGGAGGTTGGAGGGAGTTTTGGGGAGTGGATGTTGGGGAGGGGTGATGGGGGATTTGGGGTTGGGGATTTGGGGGAGGTTGATTTGAGATTTGGGGGAGGGGATTGGGGGTGGGAGTTGGGGGAGAGATTTGGGGAGGGTGGGGGAGGGGATTTAGGAGTTTGGGAGAGTTGTTGGGGAATTAGGGGAGGGAGTTGGGGGATTTAGAGTTGGGGAGTGGGGAGTTGGGGAGATTAGAATTAGAGTTTGGGAATTTAGAGATTTAGGGTTAGAGATTAAATTTTAGAATTTAGGAATTTAGAATTTAGGGGTGGGGAGGAGTGTTAGAATTGGAGGTTAGAGTTGAGTTAGAGATTTAGAGTGGGAGTGGGGATTTAAGAGGGATTGGGAGTTAGAGTTAGAATTTAGGGAGGGGATTTAGAATTGTGGGAGGGTGAGTGGGAGGGGATTCGTGGGGAATTTAGGAGGGGATTAGGGTAAAATTTAGGGGATTTGGGGATTTAGAATTTAAGGTGGGAATGTAGGGATTTAGGAAATTTAGGGGAGGGGAGTTTGGGGATGGGGGTTGGAATTTTGGGTCCAGCCCGATTTGGGATTCCAGGCGGATTTGCAGGGTCCCCAGTCGGATCTAGGGGTCCCAGATTCCCCATTAGAGATCCCGGTTTGGGGGTCCCGTTTTGGGGGTCCCTAGGGGATTTTTGGGGTCCCTGAAGTTTTCTGGGAGGGTCTTTGAGGTTTTTAGGGGTGTCCTTGGGGGTTTTTGGGGGCTCCCTCGGAGTTGGGGGGATCCCTAGGGGATTTTAGGGTGTCCCTGATTTTTAGGAGATCCCTGTGATGTCCTTGTGATTTTTGATCCCTGAGGATTTTGGGATCCCTGTGATTTTTTAGGGGTCCCTGTGAATGGGGGTCCCTGTGATAGAGGGGATCCCTGAGGTTTTTGGGGGTGTCCCTGTGAATTTTTAGGTGTCCCTGTGATTTTTTTAGGGTGTCCTTGTGAATTTTTTGGGATCCCTGTGATAAGGGGTCCCTGTGATTTTTTGGGGGGTCCCTCAGTTTCTCCCCCTCCCATCCCAGGGGTCTCATTGTTGGTGCAGCCCCTCCCTAAAAACCCCTAAGAGAACCCAAAAACACCCCAAAGACAAAAGAGCCCAAAAACCCCGGAAGCAGCAAAAAGACCCCCAAAGAGCCCTCAAAGGCCCCAAAGAGCCAAGGCCCCAAAGAGCCCCGAAAGGCCACAGGGCCACGAAGCCAAAAGACCCCAGAAAAGGAGCCGCGAAAGAGCCACAGAGACCCCAGAAGGCCAAGGGCCACAAGGGCCACAGAGGGATAGGAGACACAGAGGGCCCCAGGGGCCACGAAAGGGCCCACGAAAGACACAGGGAGCCACAGAGAGACCCAGGAGCCACAGAAGGCAGCACAGAAGAGGCCAGAAGAGGCCAGGAGCCCAGAAAGGGCCACAGGGCTAAAAGCCACAGGGCCCACAGGGCCGGAAGAAAGACCAGAGACCAGAAAGGCCACAGAGGCCACAGGAGGCCTGAGGGCTACAGAGATACCAGGAGACCCAGAAGGGCCTGGTGAGAAGGGCCACAGAAAGACCCCAGGATCCCCAGAAAAGGCCGAGGAGACCTCAGGGGCCACAGAGACCAGAAAGACCCCGAGAGAGACCAGAAGAGACCAGAAAGGCCGAGGCCAGAGGCCACAAAAGGCCACAAGGCCAAGTGCCAGAGAGGCCTTGTTGAGAAGGGCCCCAGAAAAGGCCCAGAGAGCCCACAGAGATCTCAGAGGGCCCCAGGGCATCCAGGGGAATACAGAAGACCAGAAGGCCACAGGAAAAGAGACCAGAAAAGGCCAGAGAGGCCACACGAGGCACTAGAGGCACAGAGGCTAGAGGCCAAAAGGCCTGTTGGGAAGACCGAGGCCACAGAAAGGGCCAAAGGCCAGAGAGCCGAGGCCAAGGCCAAAGGCCAAGGCCAGGCCAGGCCCCGGGAAGGCCAGAGGAGCAGGCCGGAAAGGCCAAGACCTAAAGGCCGAGGCAAAAGGCCAAAGGCCAAAAACCCCAGAGTTCCTCCCCCGTCCCCGGACCGGGACCCGAGGACCCCCAGCCCCCAGCCCCCGCCCCCGCCGCGCGCCGCCCCCGCCGCCCCCGCCGCCCCCATCCATCACCCGCTGACAGCTCCGGCGGCGGCGGATTAGCACCGAGAATCGAGATATTGATCATGGCCGTGCTTCGGCGGGCACCGAGAACAGGGAACCAGAACCGGGACCGGAGCCGAACCCGGGCCAGGACTGAACCGGGACTGAACCCACCCGAACCGGGATGGGCACAGGGGAAACCGCCCGAGCCCCCGAGAACCAGAACTGGGACCCGAATATTGATCATTGCCTGCGCCTCCAGCGCACCAGGAGACCGAACCAGGACCGGGACCGAACCGGGCGGACAGGGAACCGAACCGGGACAGGACTGAACCCACCCAGACCGGGATGGGCACAGAAACTGAGCCCCGGAACCAGAACCGGGACCGGCACAGAACGAATGTGATCATGGCCGTGCTTCAGTGAGGCACCAGGGAACGGAACCGGGACAGAACCGGGCCGGGCAGGAGCCCGGGCTCGGGACGGGACTGAACCGACCCGAACCGGCACGAGCCACAGGGAAACCCCAGAGCCCCGGAACCAGAACTGGGACGAATATTGATCATGGCAGCTTCAGCGGCACCAGGAGGCTGGAACCGGGACCGGACCGGGCCGAGCCGAACCGAACCGGGCCGAACCGGGCCGAACGGGACCAGAACCGGGGCAGGAGCCAGGAGCCAGGGACACCCGCAGAGCCCCGGAACCGGCACCGGGCGGGACTGGAACATCCCCTAGAAATCAGCACCGGGACCGGGACCGGAACCGGGACCGGCACCTAAACCGAATATTGATCAGCGCTGTGCCTCAGCGGGCACCGGGAACCGAACCGAACCGAACCGAACCGGGAACAGAACCGGGAGCAGAACCGGGAGCAGAACCGAACCGGGAGCAGAACCGAACCGGGACAGGGACAGGGACAGGGACAGGGACAGGGACAGGGGCAGGACACCCGGTCCCCGAACCGGAACCGGAACCGGGAACCGGGACCGGGACCAGGGACCAGACCCGCCCATTCCGGGCCCTGAGCGGGGCGCGGCCGCTCCCCGCAGTTAATCACCGTGGGGTAATTAGCGGGGTAATGGTGAGACACCCCCAAACCCCCGTGCCGTGTCCCTCGTGTCCCTCAGTGTCCCCTCGGTGTCCATTGGTGTCCCCTGAGGTGACACCGAGGGGACTGAGCGGAGGGCTACCGAGGAAAGGGACACTCGAGAGGACCGAGCTGGGGGACACCGAGGGGACACCGAGGGACACTGGGGACGGGACCTGGGAGGACACCGAGGGGACACCGAGGGGACACCGAGGGGACACTGAGAGGGAGACACTAAGGGGGGAGACACTGGGGGACACCGAGGGGGACACCGAGGGGACACCGAAGGACACCGGAGGGGACACCGAGGGGACACTGAGGGGACACTGACACCGAGGGACACCGAGGGACACGAGGGGACACCGAGGGACACACGAGGGGGACACTGAGGGACACCGAGGGGACACCGAGGGACACCAGAGACACTGAGAGGGACACCGACCTCGGGGACACTGAGGGGACACTGAGGGACACCGAGGGGACACCGAGGGACACCGAGGACACTGAAGGGGGACACCGAGGGACACCCGGGGGACACTGGGGGGACACTGGGGGAGACACCCGGGGGACACCGAGGGACACCGAGGGGACACTGAAAGGACACCGGAGAGGGGGACACCCGAGGGGGACACCGAGGACACGGAGGGACACTAGAAAGGGACACCGAGGGGACACCGAAGGGACACTGAGGACACTGAGGGGGACACCGCAGAAAGGGGACACGGAGGGGACACCGAGGGGACACCGAGGGACACCGAGGGACACCGAGGGACACGGAGGGGACACCGGAGGGACACTGGAGGGACACCGAGGGGGACACAAGAGGGACACCGAGCTGACACCGAGGGGACACCGAGGGACACCGACACTGAGGGACACGGAGGGACACGCGAGGCACACTGAGGGGACACTGGGGACCCCTGGCACACACCGAGGGACACCGAGGGACACCGAGGAGTCACTGACACTGGGGAACACCGAGGACACTATGGGGGACACTGAGACATGGAGGGACAGTGGGGGACACGGAGGGGACCTGAGCGGGAGGGGACACCGAGGGACACCGAGGACACCGATGGACCCCTGGGACACTGAAGGGGACATGGAGGACGGACGACACCGGGGGACACCGAGGGACCCCGCGAGCCGCGAGGGACCCCGGGGGGCGCGGGGGGTGGCGCGGTCTCGTCCCGCTGGCGGCGGCGGCGGCAGCGACAGTGAGCGATGGGCGGCATTAAAGGGCGTTAATGCGGCTGATTGAATGTTTGGCTTCCTCAAATTGGAGCATTAAACAAAAGGAACGCGCCGCGGCAGGAAGGGGCGAGGAGGGGCAGGGGACAAGGACAGGGACCCCGAATCCTAAATCCTAAATCCCAAATCCACAAATCCTAAATCCCTCCCGGATCCCAAATCCCGGACCCCAAATCCCTCCTGAACCCCGAATCCCAAATCCGGATCCCAAATCCCAAATTGGAGCATTAAACAAGGAACGCGCCGCGGCGGGGGAAGGGGAGCGAGGGGACAGGACACGGGACCCCGAATCCTAAATCCCGAAATCCTGAAACTAAATCCCTCCCGGATCCCAAATCCCGAATCCCAAATCCCGAAGTGGAACGATGTAAAACAAGGAACGCAGCGGGAGAAGGGAGCGACAAGGACAGGGACCCCGAATCGGAATCCCAAATCCCGGATGCAAATCCTAAATCCTCCTGAATCCCAAATCCTGAACCCCAAATCCCCAAATCCTGAACCAAATCCCAAATTGGAACATTAAAAAGAGCAGCGCCAGCGGCTGATGGGGAGAAGGGCAGCGAGGACAGGGACAACCCCAAATCCCGAATCCTAAATCCCAAATCCTAAATCCAAATCCTCCCGGATCCTAAATGCCGGACCCCGAATCCCTCCTGGACCCCGAATCCCGGATCCCAAATCCCAAATTGGAGCATTAAACAGGGAGCGCGCGGCCGCGGCAGGAGAGGGACAGGGAGCGAGGGACAAGGACAGGGACCCAAATCCCGAATCCTAAATCCCGAGATCCCAAATCCTAAATCCCTCCTGAATCCGTCCCGAACCCCAAATCCCGAGGTGGAAACATTAAACAAAGGCAAGCCGCTGCTGAGAGGGAGGCAGCGGGGGCGAGGACAAGGACAGGGACCCCTGAATCGAATCCCAGAAATCCCAAATCCCTCCCGGATCCCAAATCCGAAGCCCGAATCCGGATCCCTGGAAAATCCCGAATTGAAACATTAAACAAGGAACGCGCGCCGTGGCAGGAGGGAGCCGGGAGCGGGAGAAGAACACAGACCCCAAATCCTGAACCCCAAATCCCGGGATCCCAAATCCAGATCCCAAATCCCAAATTGGAACATTAAACAAGGAACGCGCCGCGGCAGGGAGAGGAGAGGGACAGCAGGGACAGACAAGGAGCCCCGAATCCCGAATCCCAAATCCGATCCTAAATCCTAAATCCCTCCTGAATCCCAAATCCTGAACCCCCAAATCCCAAATTGGAGACATTAAACAAAGGAGCGCGCACGCGGGGAGAAGGGAGGCAGACAGGACAGGGACCCCAGTCCTGAATCCCAAATCCCTCCTGAATCCCCAAATCCCGAACCCCAAATCCGGATCCCAAATCCTGAACCCGAATCCCAAATTGGAACATTAAACAGAGGAACAGCATGCATGGAGAGGGAAAGGAGGCGGGGACGGGAGCGGGGGACAGGACAGGACCCCCGAATCCTAAATCCTAAATCCCAAATCCCTCCCGGATCCCAAATCCTGAACCCCAAATCCCAAATTGAGACATTAAACAAAGGCAACAGCATGCTTTGCGTGGAGAGGGACGGGGCTTAGGGACGACAAGGACAAGGGACCCCAAATCCTAAATCCTAAATCCCGAATCCTAAATCCCTCCTGGATCCCAAATCCCGAGCAAATCCCTCCTGGATCCCAAATCCCAAAGTGAAACATTAAACAAGGAACAGCGCCACTGGCAGGCGGGGAGAGCAAGGACAGGGACAGAACCCCGAACCCCGGATCCCAAATCGAAACCCTGAATCCTCCCTGGATCCCAAACCCCGAACCCCGAATCTCTCCCGGACCCCCAAACCCCCGGATCCCGAATCCCAAGTGAGACATTAAACAAGAACGCGACGGGACCGGAAAGGGGAACTGGGAGGAGAGGAAGGGGAAAAGGACAGGACCTGGACCCCAAATCCCAAATCCCGGACCCCAAATCTCGGACCCCAAATCCCGGATCCCAAATCCCGGATCCCGGATCCCAAATCCCGGATCCCAAATCCAGGTCCCAAATCCCGGACCCCAAATCTCGGACCCCAAATCCCGGATCAAATCTGGATCCCAAATCCCGGACCCCAAATCTCGGATCCCAAATCCCGGATCCCAAATCTCGGGTCCCAAATCCCGCCTGAAATCCCAAATCCCGGGACCTCGATCTCCTAAATCCCAAACCCTCGGGACAGTTCCAAACCCAGGGACCGACATCCCAACTCGGGACCCCCAGATCCCAAATCCCAAACCCGACACCCCAAATTTCCAAACCCCGACACCGAAATCCCAAACCCCGACACCCCAAATCCCATCCCGACACCCCAAATCCCAAACCCTGACATTCAAATCCCAAACCCCTGACATTCCCAAATCCCAAACCCGACACCCCAAATCCCAAACCCCACACCCCAAATCCCAAAGCCCCAGCTTTCAAATCCCAAACCCGACACCTAAATCCCAAACCCCGACACCCCCACGTCCCAAACCCTGAGCAAGTCGGCAGGTTTAGGATGGGAGTAGGCTCCCGGCGTTCCCCAAATCCCGGGGGTTCCCAAATTTTGGGACATCCCAAACGCCGGAATCCCGAACTGTGACATCCCTGGAATCCCAAATCCCAAATCCCAGCACCCCCAGAATCCCAAACCCCCAAATTCTGGAATTCCCAGCACTTTTAAATCCCCAAATCCCAAATCCCCAAATCCCCAAATCCCCAAATCCGATCCCAAATCCCCAAATCCCCAAATCCCCAAATCCCAAATCCCCAAATCCCCAAATCCCCAAATCCCAAATCCCAAATCCCCAAATCCCAAATCCCAAATCCCAAATCCCAAATCCGGCTCTGCATCCACGAGGGATGCTGAGGGATTGGGGGTTGCTACAGGATACAATGCTTTGAGGTTTGAGATTTAGAGATTTGGAGTGAGATCTGATGTCGAGATGGGGTTTAGACTGAGATTGAGGTTTGTAGATTGAGGGATTTGGGATTTAGGATTTGGGTCGAACGAGTTTGGGGTTTGGGATTGAGATTTGGGGTTTGGGGTTTAGGGATTTAATAGTGGGGATTTGGAATTTAAGTTTGGGGTTTGGGAATGTGATCAGGATTTAGGGATTTGAAGCAGTCGGGATGGAGGATGAGGTGAGTTTGGGATTTAGCGTCCCGAGATTTGAGTTGGGATTTCAGGGGTTTAGGGATCTGATGGGGATTTGAAGTGGGATGGGATTTTGGAGTCGGGGATCCTGGAACTCGGGGATCCGCCTCGCCCCTGCATCGCCACCCCCAAATCCCGCTCACCCCAAATCCCGCTCACCCAAAATCCGGCTCACCCCAAATCCGACACCCAAATCCGGCTCACCCCAAATCCGACACCAAATCCGGCATCCCCAAATCCCGCTCCACCCCCAAATCCGCTCACCCCAAATCCGACACAAAATCCGGCTCACCCAAAATCCTGCTCACGCACCCAAATCCGACACCCCAAATCCCGGCTCACCCCAAATCCCGACACCCCAAATCCCGCTCACCCCAAATCCCGCTCACCCCAAATCCCGCTCACCCCAAATCCCGACACCCCAAATCCCGCTCACAAATCCCGCTCACCCCAAAATCCCGACATCCCCAAATCCCGCTCACAATCCGCACTCACCCCAAATCCCGCTCACCCCAAATCCGACACCCCCAAATCCCGACACCCCAAATCCCGCTCACCCCAAATCCCGACACCCCAAATCCCGACACCCCAAATCCCGACACCCCAACCTGCTCACCCCAAATCCGACATCCCCAAATTTTTTATCCCAAAAGATTCCAATCCCATTTCCATTCCCGATTCCCCCAGTTCATCCCAGTTTATCCAGTTCATCCCAGTTTATCCCAGTTCATCCCCTCACCCCGATCCCTCCATCACCCCAAACTTTTATCCCGTGACCCCCTTCATCCTTACCCTTTTATCCCATTTTCCCCTTCCATCCCATTTTCACCCTTTTCCTCTTTTCCATCCCATCTTTATCCCTTTTTACCCTTTTTTCCCCTTTTATCCCATTTTCCCCTCTCCCATCCCATTTTTCCCCTTTTCCATCCCATTTTTTTACCCCTTTATCCTTTTTTTTACCCTTTTTACCCCTTTTATCCCATTTTTCCCCCTTTTATCCCTTTTTTACCATTTTTACCCTCTTTTATCCCCATTTCTTTCTCTTTCTCCCTATTTTTGCCCTCACCCTTTATCGCATTTTTTCACCCCTTCTTTTATCCCTTTTTTTTACCCTCTACCCTTTTTATCCCATTTTCCCCTTTTATCCCATTTTCACCCTTTTCCATCCCCATTTTACGCCTTTGTATCCCTTTTGCTTCTTTTACTTTTATCCCACTTTTTCGCTCTATCCTATATTTTCCCTCCCCATCCCATTTTCTCCCCTTTTATCCCATTTTTCCTCCTCTTTCTCATCCCATTTTCCCCCTCCATCCCATTTTCTCCTCTCCCATCCCATTTCTTTCACCCTTTCCATCCACCATTTCCTTTATCCACTTTTCTCCTTTTATCCATGCACACTTTCCCTCTTTCCATCCCGTTTCTTTCTCCACCCTCTCCGCTTTCCACTCGCTCACATCCTTTGTCCTCCCTCCTCCCTCCCTCGCCTCAAGGTTTTCTTAATTTTATTCCATGAGGGAATCACCACTGATGTCAAATTGTCACCAAGAATCGATAATAATATCTTTACAAAGGATATTCTTCCTCTTTCATGAGCAGACCCCTAAATGTTAGTCAAGTGATTCATTATTTATTGGCCATGTGTGTCAGGGCTGTCATGTCCCACTGTCGTCATTCCACCACCTTGGTTTCAGATGCTGTGTGGCTCCGCCCCCCTCCAGGCCCCCCCGGGCCGCGGTGGGGCTCCCTCCTCAGGGGTGGGGGCGGATCGTTCCCAGCGCCATGGACAGGCTGGGACCCCCGTCGGGCACCCAAATCACCGTGGACAAGGGCCGCCCGGACCACTCGTGGACCCCATGGACAAAATTCCCCGTGGACCCCGGAACCCCAGATCATGGGCCCCCAGAGACCCCCAGATCGCCCAGACCCCCAGATGGCCCCATGGACCCCCGGACCCCCGTGGGCTGCCGGCACGTGGACCCCTGGGAACCCCCAGACGCTGGACCCCCAGAGGCCCCGGACCCTCATGGACAAAGTCCCCTGTGGACCCCGGAACAAGATCATAAGACCAGAACCCCAGATCATAGCGGACCCCATGGACGGCACCACTCTGCCCCCGGACCCCCATGGACCCCCAGACCCCACCACGGGCACCCTGGACACCCCAGATCCCCATGGACAGATCATGGACGGCTGGGACCCCAGCCCTCATAGGCGCGGACCCCATGGTTCAGTACAGGGACTAGGAGCATGGGACGGACGGGAGCCTCCCGGACCCCCAGGGCGCACGCGGACCCCGGACACGGACGGATCCCCTGGACAAAGACCACCCGGCGGACCCCCAGGTCAGGCGCTACCTGTGCCCGCTGCCACCCCTGGGGTCGAGAACCCCAAATCCCCCCAAATCCTCCCCAAAGATCTTCCCCAAAGTTCCCCCAGACCCCCAAATCCCCCAGATTCAAGTCAAATCGCACAAAGTCACTTCGTCCCAAATCCCCGAAGTCCCCAAATCCCCCAAATCCCCAGCGGGGATGAGAGGGGGCTCAAAGCCAGGTGGGGGTCCCTGAGGCTCAAAATGCGGCTGCAGATTGGGGGAGGGTCATTGGGATCCCCCAAAATTAGAGGGACGTGAAAATTAGGGACTAAAAGTGTGAGTCTCTCTCCTCCAGCCACTGAGGGTGAGTCCCTCAAAAATCCAGCTTGGGAATGGAGCGCACACGTTGATTTGATCACTGATTAAAGGGAGTCCTCGAGTTTTGCTCTCCCAGATCCACGATGGGGATCCACGGTCGGTCCACGGTTAGGGTCCGGGATTCCGGGGGTTCCACTGGGTGGGGGTTCCACTGGGATTCCATTCCACCCGGGTCCCGGGGTTCCACCCGGGGCCGGCGGCTGGGGATGTGGCCACTGTGGGGTCCGGTGTGTCCACCACCGTGCCGGGTCCATCCGCTGGTTGATCCGGTGGTTTCCGGTTCCTTCCTTTCCTCCTCTTCCTCGTCCGTGGTCATCCTT
>JAPFBE010000576.1:0-40275 GCA_034336665.1 Luscinia megarhynchos
AAATCCCAATTAAACACCCCAAAAACACCAGATAAACACTCCAAAAATCCCAGAAAAATCCCAATTAAAATCCCAATTAAACACCCCAAAAATCCCAGATAAACACCCCAAAAATCCCAGAAAAATCCCAGTTAAAATCCCAATTAAACTCCAAAAAATCCCAGATAAACACCCCAAAAATCCCAGAAAAATCCCAATTAAAATCCCAATTAAACTCCCAAAAATCCCAGAAAAATCCCAATTAAACCCCAAACGATCCCAGATAAACACCCCAAAATCCCAGAAAAATCCCAATTAAAGCCAAAAAAATCTCAGACAAAAACCCCAAAAACCCCAATTAAACCCCAAAATCTCTGACCGGAAGTGGAGTTTCCGGCAGGGCCGCTCGGCCCCCGAGGCCTTCACGCACTCCTCCTTGGTGCCGTGGTCGCAGAACTCCTGCACCTGGGCGCGGCCCCGCGAGCGGAACTTCTCCACGATGGACTGCTCCTTGGCCGTGGTGGTGTTGAGCAGCTCCAGGATCTCCTGGCTCACCTGCGCAGGTGGGACACGCCCGCCGCGATGGGGACACGCCCGCCAGGATGGGGCGCTGCCCTGTAAAGCCCCGCCCATCTCAAAGCTCCTCCCAGTTCCTTAAAGCTCCGCCCACCTTCTCAAAGCTCCACCCACTGTAAAGCTCCACCCACCTTCCTAAAGCCCCGCCCATCTCAAAGCTCCTCCCAGTTCCTTAAAGCTCCGCCTATCTTAAAGCTCCGCCCACCTTCTTAAACCTCTGCCGAGCTCAGAGCTCCACCCACCTTCCTAAAGCTCCGCCCATCTCAAAGCTCCTCCCAGTTCCTTAAAGCTCCGCCCATCTCAAAGCTCCACCCACTGTAAAGCCCCACCCACCTTCTCAAAGCTCCACCCACCTTCCTAAAGCCCCGCCCATCTCAAGGCTCCACCCACTGTAAAGCTCCGCCCACTTTCTCAAAGCTCCACCCACCTCTTTAAAACTCCACCCACCTCAAAGCCCCACCCACCTTCTAAAAGCTCCGCCCATCTTCAGGCTCCACCCACCTCATTAAAGCACTGCCCATCTTATTAAAGCTCCACCCACATCAAAGCTCCGCCCAGTTCCTTAAAGCTCCACCCACCTTCAGGCTCCACCCTTCTTAAAGATCCACCCATTTCCTTAAAGCTCCACCCACATTTTAAGCTCCACCCACCACTCGAGGACCCCCCCTGCCATCTTGAAATGGCGCCATCTTAAAACGGCGCCATATTGAAACTCCATCTTGAAACCCCGCCATTTTGAAATGCTACCACTGTCAAACACCGCCATCTTGAAATGGCGTCATTTTGGAATCCCACCATTTTGAAACTCCATCTTGAAATGGCGCCATCTTTAAAATCTGCCATTTTGAAACCCTGCCATCTTGAAATTCTATCATTTTGAAACTCCACTTTGGAACCCCGCCATCTTGAAAATCCATTTTGACACTCCACCATCTTGAAACTCCATTTTGAAACTCCGCCATCTTGAAATGGCACCATCTTGAAATTCTGCCATTTTGAAACCCCGCCATCTTGAAATTCCATTTTCAAACCCTGCCATTTTGAAATCCCACCATTTTGAAGCTCCACCATTTTGAAACTCCATTTTGAAACCCCCCCATTTTGAAACTCCGCCATTTTGAGACTCTGCCATTTTGAAACCCTGCCATTTTGAAACCCTGCCGTTTTGAAACCCTGCCATTTTGAAGCTCCATTTTGAAACTCCGCCATTTTGAAACCACGCCCACCCCTCCCCCACCCCCAAACCCCCTCACCTTCTTGCTCTGCTGCTCCTTGGTGCTCTGCTGACTCAGCAAACTCTCGATCTCCAGGTCTCACGCCCGACGCACCGGCCCGGCACTGCCTGCCTCCTTTCCCTCCCCTCAGCGCCTGCTCGCCCCCTGGCCCCGCCCCTCCCAGCGGCCCCGCCCCTTCGCCTCCGCCCGGCCCCGCCCCGCCCGTGACCACGCCCGTCATGGCCGACAGCTTGGAGTGGTCGGCGCAGGTGACCAGGGTGGGGCCGTCCTGCAGCAGCCCCCGGCGCACCTCGATCAGCTCCTGCGCCGCGAACTTGTGCAGCAGGCTCTCCACCGCCTCCAGGGTCACCTGGGCGTCGCCCTGGGGGGAGAGACACACCTGAGATACACCTGGGCACACCTGGGGACACCTGGGCACACCTGGGGACAGCTGAGATACACCTGAGCACACCTGGGATACACCTAGGTACACCTGAGCACACCTGGGATACACCTGGGGACAGCTGAGATACACCTGGGCACACCTGGGATACACCTGGGTACACCTGAGCACACCTGGGATACACCTGGGCACACCTGGGGACAGCTCAGATACACCTGAGATACACCTGGGCACACCTGGGGACAGCTGAGATACACCTGGGTACTCCTGAGATACACCTGAGCACACCTGGGCACACCTGGGATACACCTGGGGACAGCTGAGATACACCTGGGGACAGCTGAGATACACCTGGGCACACCTGGGATACACCTGGGCACACCTGGGATACACCTAGGTACACCTGGGGACAGCTGAGATACACCTGGGTACTCCTGAGATACACCTGAGATACACCTGGGCACACCTGGGATACACCTAGGTACACCTGAGCACACCTGAGATACACCTGGGGACAGCTGAGATACACCTGGGGACAGCTGGGGGCACCTGAGATAGACCTGAGCACTCCTGGGATACACCTGAGCACACCTGAGCACACCTGAGATACACCTGAGCACACCTGGGGGCACCTGAGATAGACCTGAGCACTCCTGGGATACACCTGAGCACACCTGAGCACACCTGAGATACACCTGAGCACACCTGGAGGCACCTGAGATAGACCTGAGCACTCCTGGGATACACCTGGGCGCACCTGGGATACACCTGGTGACACCTGGGATACACCTGAGCACACCTGGGATACACCTGGGCACACCTGGGGATACACCTGAGCACACTCTGGGATATACCTGGGATACACCTGAGCACACCTGGGGTACACCTGGTGACACCTACAGTCGATGTGCAGACACAGTCATCTGCGCCAGGTGCAGCAGCAGCCCCAGGTGAGTCCCAGGTGTGTCCCTCCCCCAGGTGTGCTCCCAGGTGTGTCCCCTGTCCCCAGGTGTGCCCCCAGGTGTGTCCCAGGTGTGTCCCCCCTCCCCCAGGTGTGCCCCAGGTGTGTCCCCTGTCCCTCAGGTGCCTCCTACCTGATGGCGATGCTATGCGACGGGCCGGGCGTCGCGGCAGGGGCGTGGCCAGGTGCGCCAGTGCAGCAGCAGCCCCAGGTGTGCCCCAGGTGTGTCCCAGGTGTGCCCCAGGTGTGTCCCAGGTGTGCCCCCAGGTGTGTCCCTCCCCCCCCCCAGGTGTGTCCCATCCCCCCAGGTGAGTCCCAGGTGTGTCCCTCCCCCCAGGTGTGTCCCATCCCCCCAGGTGAGTCCCAGGTGTGTCCCCTCCCCCAGGTGTGTCCCCTCCCCCAGGTGTGTCCCCTCCCCCCAGGTTGCTCCTTACCTGGGGCGATGGCGTCAGCGAAGTGCCGGCCGGAAGGGCGTGGCCAGGTGCGCCAGGTGCAGCAGCAGCCCCAGGTGTGCCCCAGGTGTGTCCCCTCCCCCAGGTGTGTCCCCTCCCCCAGGTGTGTCCCAGGTGTGTCCCCTCCCCCAGGTGCTCTTACCCAGGCGCATGGCGCCAGGCGAAGCGCTGGCCGGGAAGGGGCGTGGCCAGGGTCGCCAGGTGCAGCAGCAGCCCCCAGGTGTGCCCCAGGTGTGCCCCAGGTGTGTCCCCTCCCCCAGGTGTGTCCCATCCCCCCAGGTGTGTCCCAGGTGTGTCCCAGGTGTGTCCCCTCCCCCCAGGTGTGTCCCAGGTGTGTCCCCTCCCCCAGGTGTGTCCCAGGTGTGTCCCAGGTGTGCCCCAGGTGTGTCCCCTCCCCCCAGGTGTGTGTCCCAGGTGTGCCCCAGGTGTGTCCCCTCCCCCCAGGTGTGTCCCCTCCCCCAGGTGTGTCCCTCCCCCCAGGTGTGCCCTTACCTGGGCGATGGCGTCGCGCAGGGCGCGGGCGTCGGCCGGCAGGGGCGTGGCCAGGTGCGCCAGGTGCAGCAGCAGCCCCAGGTGTGTCCCAGGTGTGCCCCAGGTGTGTCCCCTCCCCCCAGGTGTGTCCCTCCCCCAGGTGAGCCCCCAGGTGTGTCCCTCCCCCAGGGTTGCTCCCTTACTCTAGGGCGATGGGCGTCACGCAGGGCTAGGCGTCGGGCCGGAAGAGGCGTGGCCAGGTGCGCCAGGTGCAGCAGCAGCCGCCGCTCCAGCGCCGGGTCCGGCCCCTCCCCCTCGCCTGGGGGCGGGGCTCCCGCCAGGGGGGAGGGGCCGAGCGAGGCCACGCCCAGGGGGGAGGAGCCGCAGGGGGCGGGGCCGGAGGGGGCGGGGCTGTGGGTGCGGGGGGGCGGGGCCTCGTGCCGGGGTCTCATGGGGGATAATTAACAACAGGTTAATTAATTTGCACTCTTAATTAACCCAAGTTCTTAATTAATGTCGCTTTTTAATTAACCCACATTTCCCAATTGACTCCTAATTCTTAATTAACCTCTACTCTAATTAACTCTCATTTCTTAATTAACCCTTATTCTTAATTAACCTAATCTTTAATTAACCCAAGTCCTTGATTACCTTCTATTCTTAATTAATCCCTATTCCTAATTAACCCCCAATCTTAATTAACTCTCATTTCTTAATTAACGCTGATTCTTAATTAACCTAATCCTTAATTAACCCAAATCCTTGATTACCTCCTATTCTTAATTAAGCCCTATTCCTAATTAACCCCCAATCTTAATTAACTTCTGCTCTTAATTAACCCTGATTCTTAATTAACCTAATTCTTAATTAACCCAAATTCTTGATTACCTCCTATTCTTAATTAATCCCTATTCTTAATTAACCCCCCATTATTAATTAAATTCATCTCTTAATTAACTCCCAGTCCCAACTAGCCCCTATTCTTAATTAATCCCCCATTTTTAATTAACTCCCAATTCTTAATTAATCCCCCATTTTTTAATTAACACCCAAAGCTTAATTAGCCCCCCTTCTTAATTGATTCCAAATCCTTAATTACACACCCCATTCTTCATTAACCCCTATTCTTAATTAACCCCCCATTCTTAATTAACTCCCAATTGTTAATTAACCTCGTTTTGTTAATCAACTCCCAATTCTTAATTAACTTCAATTCTTAATTTACTCCCAATGCTTAATTAACCCCCCATTCTTAATTAAGTCCCTATTCCCCTGGCGCTTCATTAACCCTCTAATTAACTCCTGCCCCCTCATTATCTCTTCTAATTAACACCTCATCTCTAATTAACCCCCCTAATTAACCCTCTACCCCAAATTAACCCCCTCTAATTAACCCCTCTCAAAATTAACAGCTCTAATTAATCCTCTACCCCTAATTAACCCTTCTAATTAACCCCTCACCCCTAATTAACCCCTCTAATTAACCGCTTATCCCACATTAACCCTCCAATGAGCCCCTCACCCCTAATTAACACCCCTAATTAACTCTCTACTCCTCATTAATAGCTCTAATTAACTCTCTACCCCTAATTAACCCCCCTAATTAACCCTCTACCCCTAATTAACCCCTCTAACTAATCCTCTACCCCTAATTAACTCCCTTAATTAGCCCCTCACCCCTAATAACCCCCAATGAACCTCTCACCCCTAATTAACCCCTCTAATTAACTCTCAACCCCTAATTAACCGCTCTAATTAAACCCTCACCCCTAATTAACAGCTCCAATTAATCCTCTACCCCTAATTAACACCCTCCCCTAATTAACTCCTCTAATTAACCTTCTACCCCTAATTAACCCCCTCAATGAATCCCTCACCCCTAATTAACCCCTCTAATTAACGTTCTACCCCTAATTAACCCCCTTAAATAGCCCCTCACCCCTAATTAACCCCTCTAATTAACTCTCTACACCTAATTAACCCCTCTAATTAACCTTCTACCCCTAATTAACAGCTCTAATTAACCCTTCACCCCTATTATCCCCTCTAGTTAACCCTTAACCCCTAATTAACAGATCTAATTAACCCTCTACCCCTAATTAACCCCCCTAATTAATCCTCTACCCCTAATTAACCCCCCAACCCCTAATTAACCCCTCTAATTAACCTTCTACCCCTAATTAACCCCCTAATTAACCCTCAACCCCCACTAACCCCCCTAATTAACCCTCCACCCCTAATTAACAGCTCCTAATTAACCCTCTACCCCTCATTAACCCCCATGATCCACCCCTCACCCCCTCACTACCCCCCCAATTAACCCCCCGCCCCTAATTACCCGCTAATTAGCCCTCACCGCCGCCGCCCAGCGCCTCCTGCTTCCTGCGGCGCTGCAGCCGCTCGCGCAGCGAGTCCAGCTGCTTCTTGTGCGCCTGGATCGAGCTCCACGTGTCCGACATGGCCCCTGTCGCCGACGGCGGAGCCGCGAGCGCGGCTCTATCGCGACAGAGCCCGCCCGACTCCCGCGCCGGCCGCGCGCCGCCTCACGCAGCCGGAAGCGGAACTCGAGGGGCGCGGCCTGAAGCCGCCGCCGCCATTTTGAGTGCGGGCAAAGCCCCCGTTGTTCCTATGGGGACCGCCGCCATTTTGAGTGCTGGCAACCCCCCCGTTGTTCCTATGGGGACCGCCGCCATTTTGAGTAAGGGCAGCTCCCGTTGTTTCAACGGCGCCGCCGCCATTTTGAGTGCGGGCATCTCGTTGTTTCTATGGAAACCGCCGCCATTTTGAGGGCGGGAGCCTCGCCCCGTTATTTCCACCTTATTTCCCTCCCCTAACGGCAACCGGCGGGTTTTTAAAATCGCGATGGGGGAGCTGTCCCATGGCGCCGTTTCCACGGAAACCGCGCCTTTATCGGCGTTTTATTCCCACAGCAACCGGCGGCGTTTCGAATCGGCGGCCGCCGCCATTTTGACGAAGGGCAACGCCGCGCGTTTCCGTAGCGACCGCCGCCATTTTGAGTACTGGCAACTCCCTTTATTTCAATTGATACCCCGCCATTTTGAGTGAGGGCATTTCCCGCGTCCCGTTGCCACGGCAACGCGCGCCGCTTCCGGCTCTGACCACGCCCCTCCCTTGAGGGCGCGACGCCGGCGGCGCCATCTTTGTTGAGGGCGCCGCCATTTTGTGAGGCGGGTTTTCGGGGCGATTCCTGCGATTTTTGGGGTCCCCCTGCGATTTTTGGGGTCCCCCCCACCCCAAATCACACACGGGAGGAGGGGGGGCAGCACACGGCTTTAATCGGTTTCTATTGGGAAGCTTTTCGGGGAGTTTTGTGAGAATTTTGGGATTCCCCACAGGAATTTTGGGGTCCCCCCCAGTTCTTAAACTACACCCCCAAATCTTCGGGGTCGCTAGCGGGATTTGGGGTCCGGCTTGGAGGCACCTGAGAAAAACAAAAAAATAAAATTAAAAATGGGGTGAATTTTTTGGGGGGAGCCCCAAAAATCGGCTCATTTTGGGGTTCTTCCCAAATTTTGGGGGATTTTGGGATCCCCTCACTCACCTCCCCTCGTCCATCGGGGTTTTGGGGTTCTCCCGGAATTTCGGGGGGCTCTGATCCCCCCATTTCTTCCTCCTCCTCCTCTTCTGCCTCCTGCAGCTCCCCCAAATTCGGGGCTGGATTTTGGGGGTCCCGGTGCCCCCGGCCACGCCCACACACCTGGCACAGGTGATTCCCGCCCGGACAGTGGGGGGTCCCGCCCGAAATCCCGGAATTCCCGCCCAATATTTGGGAATTCCCACCAGAAACTGTGGAATTTCCACCTAAAATCCCAGAATTCCCACCCAAATTTGAGGAATTCCCGCCCGGAATCTCGGAATTCTCACCCAAATTTGAGGAACTGCCACCAGAAATTGAGGAATTCCTGCCTGAAATCCCAGAATTTCCGCCCAAATTTGAGGGATTTCCACCCAAAATCCCGGAATTCCCACCGGAAATTGCGGAAGTCCCACCCAAATTCAAGGAATTCCTGGCAGAAACCTCAGGATTCCCACCCAAATTTGAGGAATTCCCACCTAAAATCCTGGAAGTCCCACCCAAATTTGAGGAATTTCCACCCAAATTTGAGGAACTCCCAGCGGAAATCCCAGAATTCCCGGCGGAAATCCCGGAATTCCCAGCGGAAATCCCAGAATTCCTGGCGGAAATCCCAGAATTCCCAACGGAAATCCCAGAATTCCCAGCGGAAATCCCAGAATTCCCGGCAGGAATCCCAGAATTCCCGGCGAAGTCCCAGAATTCCTGGCGGAAATCGAATTCCACGCCGGAAGGTTCGGGCGCCGCCCTGGCCGCGGGGGAGGGGCAGGACTCCGAAATTCCAATTTTTCCACCAATTGCTGGAGCTTGGAGGTGCCGGAGGGGGCGGGGCCAGGAGAGGGCGGGGGAGGGGCTTGGGGGGAGGGGCCGGGGAAGAGGGGCGTGGGTGGAGGCTGGGGGGCGTGGTCACTTCCGGGGGGACCTGTGGGGTGAGCAGAGTGACCGTGAGTGACCAAGTGACCTCCCAGAGTGACCAAGTGACCACCCAGAGTGACCAAGTGACCACCAACTGACCACCCAGAGTGACCACCCTCAGTGACCTCCCAGAGTGACCAACTGACCACCAAGTGACCACCCAGAGTGACCCACTGACCACCCCAGTGACCACCCAGAGTGACCACTCAGAGTGACCACCCAGAGTGACCAAGTGACCACCCAGGGTGACCAACTGACCTCCCAGAGTGACCAAGTGACCACCCAGAGTGACCACCCTCAGTGACCACCCAGAGTGACCAAGTGACCACTTAGAGTGACCAAGTGACCACCAACTGACCACCCAGAGTGACCACCCTCAGTGACCTCCCAGAGTGACCAACTGACCACCCAGAGTGACCAAGTGACCACCCCGAGTGACCACCCAGAGTGACCAAGTGACCACCCAGAGTGACCCACTGCCCCCCCACCTTGACCACATGACCCTCAAATTTGAACCCTTGACCCCTGACCCCATCACTGACCCCCTGATCCCAACTTTGACCCCAACCTTGACCCCTGACCCCAACCTTGGCCCCTTGACCCCAACCTTGACCCCATCACTGACCAGCACCCCTTGGTGTCTTGACCCCATCACTGACCCCCACCCACTTCACTCACACCATGACCCCCTGACCCCATCAATGAACCCTTGACCCCACCTTGACCCCTTGGCACAATCTTGACTCACTGATCCCAACTTTTACCCCAACCTTGGCCCCCACCTTGACCCCTTGACCCACCGACCCCAAATTCTGACCCCTTGACCCCACCTTGACCCCTTGACCCCACCTTGACCCTTGACCCCACCTTGACCCCTTGACCACAACCTTGACCCCTTGACCACAACCTTGGCCCCTGACCCCCATCAATGACCCCTTGACCCCAACCTTGACCCCTTGACCCCATCAATGATCCCTTGAACCCAACCTTGACCCCTTGACCACAACCTCGATCCCTTGACCCCAACCCTGCCCCCTCACCCTCTCACCTCGGCCCCTCTCCGCGCGGGCGTGGCCGCGGGCGTGGCCCCCTGGCCGCCGCGGTGCCGCCGCAGGTGCACCTTGAGGTTGCCGCGCGTGGTGAAGCGGCCGCCGCAGAGCTCGCAGCGGAACGGGCGCTCGCCGGTGTCGCGGCGCCCAGGTGGATCTAGCGCGCTGGCGCTGCCGAAGCGACTTCGCAGAACCCGCAGCCGTGCGCGGCGGCCGGGGCGAAGGCGGGGGCGGGGCCAAGGGGTGGGAGGAGAGTGGTGGGCGGGGTTAAGCGTTGGGGGGAAGCTAACGTCGATGATGGACCCAACGTTCGATAGTGCGTAGCGTTGAACCCAACGATGATGAAGAACCCAATGAAGAACCCAACGTTGAACCCAACGATGATGAAGAACCCAACGTTGAACCCAACGATGATGATGGACTCAACGTTGAACCCAACGATGATGAAGAACCCAGTGTTGAACCCAATGTTGATGAACCCAACGTTGAACCCAACGATGATGAAGAACCCAATGTTGATGAAGATCCCAATGAAGAACCCAACGTTGACCTCAATGATGGCGAGGAGCCCAACGTTGACCCCAAGGATGACCCCAGCGACGCCGCTGACCTAAACGGTGACAAAGAGCCCAACAATGATCCAAAACCCAACGTTGGCCCCAACAATGATGGAAAAACCCAATGTTGACCCCCAACGATGGTGATGAACACAATGGTGACAGCAACGTTGATGAAAATCCCAGTGTTGGACCCAACAATGACGTTGAACCCAATGTTGGACCCAATGATGATGGAAAACCCAACATTGACCCCAACAATAATGAAGAACCCAACGTTGACCCCAACGACGATGAAAAACCCAATGATGACCCCAATGATGACAAAAAACCCAGCTTTGGACCCAACAATGACGTTGAACCCAATGTCGGACCCAACGATGATGGAAAACTCAACGTTGACCCCAATGACCCCAACGATGACCCCGGTGATGATGAAGAACCCAACGTTGACCCCAGTGACCCCAACATTGACCCCCAACAGTGACTAAGAACCCCAACACTGACCCAAACATTGACAAAGAACCCAACACTGACCCCATTGACCCCAATGATGACCCCCAATGATGACGAAGAACCCAATTATGACCCCAAACGATGACAAAGAACCCAACATTGACCCCATTGACCCCAACAGTGACCCCAACAATGACTAAGAACCCAACATTGACCCCAACGATGACAAAGAATTCAACATTGACCCCAACATTGTCAAAGAATCCAACGATGACCCAAATGATGACGAAGAACCCAAAATTTACCCCAACAATGACCCAAACATGCCAAAGAACCCAACGATGACCCCAACATTGACTAAGAACCCAACGTTGGCCCAAACGATGACCCAAACATGACGAAGAACCCAATACTGACCCCATTGACCCCAACGATGACCCAAACAGGACAAAGAACCCAACATTGACCCCAACGATGACCCAAACATGAAGAAGAACCCAACATTGACCCCACTGACCCCAACGATGACCCAAACATGACGAAGAACCCAACATTGACCCCCATTGACCTAGCGATGACCCAAACATGACAAAGAACCCAACGATGACCCCATTGACCCCAACAATGACCCAAACATGACGAAGAACCTAACATTGACCCCAACGATGCCCCAACCAAGACTAAGAACCCAACATTGACCCCACTGACCCCAACAATGACCCAAACAGGACAAAGAACCCAACACTGACCTAACGATGACCCAAACATGACAAAGAACCCAACATTGACCCCATTGACTAGCGATGACCCAAACAGGACAAAGAACCCAACACTGACCCCAACGATGACCCAAACATGACAAAGAACCCAACGATGACCCCAAATGACCCAAACAATGACAAAAAAACCCAACCCTCACCTCAGCGCCGCCGCCGGCCCCAGCGCCGAGCCCAGGCTGGACGCCAGCGACGACACCGACCCCAACGTCGACGCCAGGGCCACGGCGATGCCGGAGCGCTGCGGCTTGGGGAAGGGCGGCAGCAGCAGGAAACGGGGGCCCGGCGGGGGCTTCTGGGGGGGCTTGGGGGGCGGCTCCAGCGCCCCCAGCAGCAGCAGCTGCCGGCAGATGTCCTGGGTCAGCTGCATCTGCAGCAGCTGCCGCTGGTGCAGCTGCCGGAGCTCCTCCAGGATCAGCCGCAGCTCGGCGGCCGCGGCGGCGCGAGGGGAGGGAGGGCGGGGAGGGGGCGGCGGGGGCTGGGGGAGGGGAGGGAGGAAAACCGAGAAAAACGGAGTTAGGTGGGGGCGTGGCCTCGAAAACCCGCCCCAGAATCGCCGTCGTTCGCATCGAATCGCGGTTATTCGGCCTGAAATTATTGTTGTCTGTCCCGAAATTGTAATTGCACCAAAATTGGAGTTATTGACCCCGTAATTGTCATTTTCGGCCCTAAATTGTAATTATTAACCCCAGAATTGACATTTTCTACCCAAAATTGTAATTATTCACCTCAGAATTGTCATTATCGACCCAAAATTGTAATTATTGACCCAAAATTCTAATTATTCACCCAATATCAGCATTATTGACCCTCAAATTGTTATTTTTCACCCCAAAATTGATATTACCCCAAAATCGTAATTATTCACCTCAGAATTGTCATTATCGACCCAAAATTCTAATTATTGACCCAAAATTCTAATTATTCACCCAATATCAGCATTATTGACCCTCAAATTGTCATTTTTCACCCCAAAATTAATATTGCCCCAAAATTGTAATTATTCACCTCAGAATTGTCATTATCAACCCAAAATTCTAATTATTGACCCAAAATTCTAATTATTCACCCAATATCAGCATTATTGACCCTCAAATTGTCATTTTTCACCCCAAAATTGATATTACCCCAAAATCGTAATTATTCACCTCAGAATTGTCATTATCGACCCAAAATTGTAATTATTGACCCAAAATTCTAATTATTCACCCAATATCAGCATTATTGACCCTCAAATTGTCATTTTTCACCCCAAAATTAATATTGCCCCAAAATTGTAATTATTCACCTCAGAATTGTCATTATCAACCCAAAATTGTAATTATTGACCCAAAATTCTAATTATTCACCCAATATCAGCATTATTGACCCTCAAATTGTTATTTTTCACCCCAAAATTGGTATTACCACAAAATTGTAATTATTCACCTCAGAATTGTCATTATCGACCCAAAATTGCAATTATTGACCCAAAATTCTAATTATTCACCCAATATCAACACTATTGACCCTCAAATTGTCATTTTTCACCCCAAAATTGATATTACCCCAAAACTGTAATTATTCACCCCAGAATTATCATTATTGACCCAAAATTGCAATTATTCACCTTAAAATTGTCATCAGAAAATTTCCCCCCAAAATCCCCATTTTTTCCCCAAAAACCCCCTTCCCAAATTTCCATTTTTCCACCCAAACACCCCCAAAATCCCGGGTTTTCACCCCAAATTCCCCGGGGTTTCCCTCCAAAAATCCTGAAATTTTTCCCAAAAAATCCCAATTTTTTTCCCCCCAAAATCCCCGGGATTTTCCCCCAAAAATCCCTACATTTCTCTCCCCCCCAAAAAATCCCAGTTTTTAACCCTAAAATTTTTTTTTTTAAAATCCAAAATCCAAATTTTTTTCCCCAAAATTCCTATTTCCGAAAAAAAAAAAAAAAAAATCCTAATTTTTACTCCCCAAGAAATCCCAATTTTTACCCCCAAAATCTCAATTCCCCTCCCCCCGAAAATTCCGGGGATTTTTTCCCAAAAATCTCAGTTTTTAACCCCAAAATCCCAATTTTTAACCCCAAAAATCCCAAATTTTATCTCCAAAATCCCAGTTTTTAACCCCAAAATCCCCGGGATAAAAAAAAAAAAATCCCCATTTCACCCGCAAAAAAATCCATTTTTTACCCAAAAATCCCAAATTTTAACCCAAAAATCCCGGGATTCCCCCCCTCCCCCGCAAAAAATATCCCAGCTTTTTTCCTCCAAAATCCTGGTTTTCCATTTAAAAAAAATCCCAATTTTTTACTCCAAAAATCCCAAATTTCACCCCCAAAATCCTCACTTTTCCCCCCAAAGTCCCTGGAGGTTTTTTCCCCAAAAAATTCCAGTTTTTAACCCCAAAATCTGACTTTTAAACCCCAAAAATCTCAATTTTAACCCCCAAAACCCCAAATTTCACCCCAAATTTTTTTTTTTTGCCCCCAAAATCCCGGGGTTTTTCCCCCAAAAATCCCAAAATTTAACCCCCAAAATCGGCCTTTTTTACCCGTTTTTCTCCCCAAAAAAATCCCGATTTTTAACCCCAAAATCCCCATTTTCCCCAAAATCCCCGTTTTTCTCCCCAAACCCCAAAATCCGACTTTTAAACCTGGAAAATCTCAAATTTTTAGGCCAAAATCCCAAATTTTAACCCCGAAAATCCCGGATTTCCCTCCAAAATCCCGTTTTTCTCCCCAAAAATATCCCGATTTTTTTTTACCCCAAAATTCCGATTTTTAACCCCCAAATCCCCGTTTTTCCCAAAATCTGCGGTTTTTCCCCCCAAAATCCCAAATTTTAACCCAAAATTCGGTATTTTCCCCAGGGTTTTTTCTCTAAAATCTCGATTTTTAACCCCGAAAATTCCAGTTTGTAACCCCAAAATCCGACTTTTAAACCCGTAAAATCCCAAATTTTTAACCCGTAAAATCCCGATTTTCCCCAATCCCTTTTATTCCCCCCAAAATCCCCGACTTTTCCCGCTAAAATCCCGATTTTTTCCCCCCAAAATCCCGAATTTTTCCTCCATAATCCCGATTTTTTAACCCCCAAAATTCCGATTTTTAACCCCCAAATCCCCGTTTTTCCCAAAATCCGCGTTTTTCCCCCCAAAATCCCAAATTTAAACCCAAAAATCGGCATTTCTCCCCCCGATTTTTAACCCCTAAATCCCGATTTTTTTCATTAAAAATACCGATTTTTAACCCCCAATCCCGTTTATCCCCAAACCCCGATTTTCCCAAAATCCCGATTTTTTCTCCCCAAACCCCAATTTTCACCCCCAAAAACCCAATTTCTAACCCCAAAATCCCATTTTTTTTAATCCCCAAATCCGTTTTTTTTCCCCCAAAATCCCATTTTTCCCCCAAAATCCCGATTTTTAACCCCAAATCCCGTTTTTCCCCAAACACTGATTTTCCCAAAATCCCGATTTTCAACCCCAAAATCCCAATTTTTAACTCCAAATCCCGTTTTTTCCCAAAATCCCGGTTTTTATCCCCAAACCCCAATTTTAACCCCCAAAATCCCGATTTTTAACCCCAAAATCCCGATTTTTTTTCTCCCAAAATTCCGATTTTAACCCCCAAAATCCCCCATTTTTAACCCCCCAAAACCCCATTTTTTTCCCCCAAATCCCCGTTTTTTCCCCAAACCCCGATTTTCCCAAAATCCCCGATTTTTAACCCCAAAACCCCGTTTTTCCCAAAATCCCGGTTTTTCTCCCCAAACCCCAATTTTCACCCCCAAAAATCCCAATTTCTAACCCCAAAATCCCATTTTTTTAATCCCAAAATCCGGTTTTTTCCCCCCAAAATCCCATTTTTCCCCCAAAAAATCCCGATTTTTAACCCCAACCCCCCATTTTTTCCCCCAAATCCCCGTTTTTTCCCCAAATCCCGATTTTCCCAAAATCCCCGATTTTCCCCCCAATCCCCCGCTCCCCGCCCGCCCCTCCCCCCGCGGATTTTGGGGTGAATTCCGGCGCTTTCGGGTCCCTCCCGCACCTCCGGGCTCGGCCATGGCCGGGGGAAGGGGAGGGGGCGGGAAATGACGTCACCGCCCGGGGGGAGGGGGCGCCTGTCGCGACAGGGGTGACGTCACCGCCGGGGGAGGGGCGGCGGGGGATGATTTTGGGGGGATCTCGGGGATTTTTTTGGGAGATTCCCGGGAATTTTGGGGGGAATTTCGGGGATTTTGGGGGTCCTGAGGGGATTTTGGGGAATTTTGGGGGATTTTGGGGAGTTTGGGGAGTTTGGGGAATTTTAGGAGGAATTTTGGGGGGAATTTTGGGGATTTTAGGGGTTTTCCGGCAATTTTGGGGGGAATTTTGGGGGGAATTTTGGGGGAATTTCGGGAATTTCGGGGATTTTGGGGGTCCCGAGGGGATTTTGGGGAATTTTGGGGATTTTTGGGGGATTTTGAGAGATTCCCGGGAATTTTGGGGGGAATTCTCATGGATTTTGGGGGGTCCTGAGGGGATTTTGGGGGGATTTTGGGGGATTTTGGGGGATTTTGGGGAGTTTTAGGATGAATTTGGGGGGAATTTCGGGAATTTTGGGGATTTTTGGGGGGTTTTGGGGGATTTCCGGGAATTTTGGAAGGAATTTCGGGGATTTTGGAGGTTTTTGGGGGGATTTTGGGAATTTCCGGGGAGTCCTGGGGAATTTTGGGGGATAATTTGGGGGGATTTTGGGGGGCGATTTTGGGGAATTTCCGGGGAATTTTGGGGGAGTTTGGGGGAACTTTGGAGGTCCCGAGGAGATTTTGGGAATTTTGGGGGGGATTTTGGGGGAATTTCGGGGGTTTTGGGGGAGTTTTGGGAGGGATTTTGGGGGGTCTCGAGGGGATTTTGGGAGATTTTGGGGCGATTTTGGGGGATTGGGGGAATTTCGGGACTCCTGGGGGGATTTTGGGGTGAATTTGGGAGATTTTGGGGGTCCCGAGGGGATTTTGGGGGAATTTTCGGGGGCATTTTGAGGAATTTCGGGGGAATTTTGGGAATTTCGGGTCAGTTTTGAGAGGGGTTTTGGGGGTTTTGGGAAATTGGGGATTTTTGGGAGTTCTGGGGGAACCTCGGGAGGGTTTTGGGGGGATTTGGGGGGAATTCCGGGGGGAATTTAGGGGAAAATTTAGGGGGAGTTTTGGGGGAATTCAGGGGCAATTTGGGGGCGATTTTGGGGAAACTTCGGGGATTTTGGGGGAATTTTGGGTGAATTTGGGGAGATTTTGGGGGATTTTGGGAGGGATTTTGGGGATTTTGGGGTTCTCGAGTGGGATTTGGGGATTTTTTGGGGGGTCCCAGAAGGTTTTGGGGGAATTTTTTGATTTATTTTGGGGTCCCCGAGGGGAATTTGGGGTTTTTAGGGGCAGATTTTGGGGATCTCAGGGTGAATTTTGGGGGGTCCTGGAAAGGATTTTGGGGAGGATTTGGGGATTTTGGGATTCCCTGAGTAAATTTGGGGAGGATTTCGGGATGATTTTGGAATTGTGGGGAGATTTTGGGGATTTTTGGGGTTCCCTGGGTGAATTTTTGGAGGGTTTTGGGGATTTTGTGCAGAATTTTGGGGATTTTGGGATTTCCTGAGGAAATTTGGGGAGGATTTTGGGGCTCCCTGAGGGATTTTTGGGACGATTTTGGGGGTTTGGGGTCCCCTGAGGGAATTTTGGGGAGGATTTTGGAGATTTCTGAGATTTTTGGGGTCCCTGAGGGGATTTTTGGGAGGGATTTGGGGTCCCTGAGGAAATTTGGGGAGGATTTTGGGGGCTTGGAGAGGAATTTTGGGATTCCCTAAATAAATTTGGAGAGGATTTGGGGAATTTCGGGGATTTCCTGAGGGGATTTTTGGGAGGATTTGGGGGTTTTGTGCAGAATTTTGGTGATTTTTGGGGTCCCTGAGTAAATTTAGGGGGGGATTTCGGGGTTCCCTGAGGGGATTTTGGGAGGATTTTGGAATTTTGGGGTGATTTTGTTGATTTTTTTGGGTTCCTGAGGGGATTTTTGGGAGGATTTGGGGGTTTAGTGCAGAATTTTGGGGATTTTTGGGGTTCCCTGAGGGGATTTTGGGGGTCTCGGGGTCTCCCGGCCGCTGATTGGCTCCCGCCATTTCCGCTCAGCCAATCAGCGCCCGTTGCTGGGCAGAGCTTCCCGCGCTTCCCGCGCCGGCCTCTGATTGGTTCCCGCCATTTCCGCTCGACCAATCAGCGCGCGCGGCTCGGGCGGGTGGCGCCAAATGGCGTCCGGGGATTCTTTTAATTAATTTTTAATTGATTTTTAATTTTAATAAATTTATTAGGGATTTGTTTCCATTTTTGTTGATTTTTTTTTGCTTTGGGGCTTTTGCTTATTTTAATTTTAATTTTAAATTTAAATTTAATTTTAAATTTAATTTTTATTTTAAATTTAATTTTTATTTTTATTTTTATTTTCATTTTTATTTTAATAATCTGTTTAATTGCGATTTGTTTTGCTTTTATTGCGTTTAATTGGGGTTTGCTTCGCATAATTAATTTAATTTTGTGAACTTTAAACTTTAATTAATATAAACTTACTTTTAATTATTGTATTAACTTTTTTTCAATTCTTTCTCGTTTCTTTTGTTTTATTGATTTTTGGGGGTTTATTTATTATCAATCATTCTTTAATTAATTGCGTTTTATCCCTTTCATTTTAATTAATTCCCTTTATTTAATTAATTCCTCTGTGTTAATTAATTTATATTTCTTTTATTTCACCCATTTCCTCTTCAATTTTAATCGATTTCCTCTCTCTGTTTCCTCCATTTTCAATTTAATTTATTTTATTTTGATTCTTTTTATTTAATTTTAATTATTCCACCTCTTTTATTTTCTTTTATTCCATTTATTGATCCATTTCTTAATTCCAATTATTAATTCCATTTATTGGCTTCTTTATTGGCTACTTTAAATAATTTTAATTTCATTTCTTTTTCCTTTTATTTCTTTTATTTTCTCACATTTGTTATTATGTCATCACATTTTAATTTAATTTTAATCTTAATTGTAATTAATTTTATTTAATTGTATTTATTATTTAATTTTAATTTAATGTATTCAACTTTTCCTTCTACTTCCATTTATTTCCCCTTAGTCCGTTTCCTGTTATTTTTTTAATTATTCAATAATAAATTCTGAATAAATATTTTATCTCAATTAACTAATTATGCATCTTTTTGTATTAAATGATTTTTTATAACTTTAATTTCTATTTCTCATTCGATTTTTTATTCAATGCATTTTTTAATTCTTAATAAAATAAAATACAATAAAATAAAATAAAATAAAATAAAATAAAATAAAATAAAATGATACAATTTAAATATTAAAATAAAATAAAATAAAATAAAAAGATAAAATAAAATGAAATGAAATAAAATAAAATAAAATAAATAAATAAAATTTTAAAAATAAAATAAAGTACAATAAAATAAAATAAAATAAAACGATAAAATTTAAATATTAAAATAAAATAAAATAAAATAAAAAGATAAAATAAAATGAAATAAAATAAAATAAAATAAAATAAATAAATAAAATTTTAAAAATAAAATAAAATAAAATACACGTATATTTGATATTTTATTTAATTTTTATTGTATTTTATGGGGTTTTTTTTCCAATTTTCCCAGTAGGTTTAATTACAATTATTTAATTCCATTTAATTTGTTTTTATTTCACTTTATCTCCAACATATCCAAAAGGGTCCAAGGGAAAAAAAACCCGAAAAAAACAAAAACAAAGCCAAAATAAGCCACGAGAAGAAAATGAAATTATTTATTTCGGTATTGAAATAAAGGTTTTATTAATAATTAATAAAATTTAATAAAATTTAATTAATTTTAATTGGTGTTAATAAACAATAATTATCTGCGAAAATATTAAAGGATAATATAATAAATAAGAATATTTAAAGATAAAATAATAAATTATCGTTAAAATAATATTTCAGCACTAAATATTCTAAACTAAAACAAAAATATAAATATAAAATATTTAAATATAAAATATTTTAAATATGAAAAACTTAAAGTCATTAATAAACCTCAACTAATCCAAGTTACCAAATTAATGATCAAAGTAATTAACCAATAATTAAATTAAAATTCAAATGTAAATTAATAATATTAGAAACTGACAGAAAAATAATTAATTTCCACAATTGGCAAAAAAATTAATTAATTTCCTGTAAAATCATGATCAGGATTAAATAAACTATAAAAAATAGAAAAAGAAATTAATAAATGGGAATAAAATTATTAATGGGAGAAAAAAAGAAATTCAAGGGCATGAAATAAATAAAAATAAAAATAAAAAGTTTTAATTAAACTGAATTAAATTATTTTAAGGTAGAAATGATTAAATTAATAAATGTAATTTGAAATTAATTTAAAATAAAAATAATACAAATAATCGGCGATCGATACTTTAATCAGTTGAGGTAAAATAATGAAATCAATTAGAGTTTAAATAATTCAGAAATAAAATAATTAAAGTTAATAAATGCCGATTAAAATTAACAAATATCCAGGGAAATGAAAAAATAACAAGAGAAATTAATGACAAATAATGAAGATAATAATCGAGATAAAGGAAATTAAGAGAGTCCTGAAAATAAAAGATGAGTTAATGGTATAAATAAATAATTTCTAATAATTCTATTAAAATTAATTATAAAATAAAATTAAATTTAAAAATAAAGCAAGAGTAAGAGGAAATACCAACCGAAATTAAAGAAAATAAAAAAATAATTCAAACCAAATCAATAAATCCCCAAAACTGATTAAAACCTGTAATTAAAGATCGCAGAAAATAATTAAAATAACACAATTAACTGGAAATTATTGAATTCGGGAGAAATGAACCCAAACCCTCCCGGCTCGGGTTTTTCTCTTTTTGGGACTTCCCCAAAAAACCCAAAAAAGGCCAAAAATGGCCCCAAATTTCGGGTTTCACTTTCAGAGCAGCTGCAGCTCTCAGCACCTGCCCGGGCACTAATTGCGGCCGTTAATTAAAGTTATTTGTGCTGATAATTAAAGCAAACTCGGCAAAAAAATCTTAAATTAATGGGAATAATTCGATTTATTGTTTTATTTGTTTGATTTTTATTTTTGTACTTTTAATTGTTTGGCATCAGGGCTAATATTTATCAGTTTTTATGGAGATAATTAGATTTATTAGAGCTGATAATTAAGGCCAACCCCCCTTTAAAAAACCCTCTTAAAATAAAAGGAAAATTTAAATTTAAAAATATTTATTTCATTCTTATTTTTGCATTAAAAGGAATAATTAAATTTAATAGTTTTATTTGTTTCATTCTTGTTTTTATTAATTTAAATTATTCTTACATGGGCTAATAATTCTCGGTAAACTGGGTTATAATCAAAGTTAATTTGGGTTAATGATTATCATCATTGGGGGCAATAATTGAATATATTGAATATATTGAATATATGGAATATATTTGATATATTGAATATATTGGATATATTGAATATATTGAATATATTGAATAAATTGAATATATTGAATATATTGAATATAATTTATTCCCAAAATATTGGAAATTTAATCCCCAAAATCTGGGAATTCCAGCCCCAAAATCTGGAAATTTCAGCCCCAAAATCCTGGGAATTTTATCCCCAAATCCTGGGAATTTTTTTCCCAAAATCCTGGGAATTTTATCCCCAAAAATCTGGAAATTTCATTCCCTAAGTCCTGGAAATTTTTTCCCCAAAATCCTGGAAATTTTATCCCGAAATCCTGGTAATTTAATCTCCAAAATCCTGGGAATTTCAGTCCCAAAATTTGGGAATTCCAGCCCCAAAATCTCGGAATTCCAGCCCCAAAATCTGGAAATTTCAGCCCCAAAATCCTGAAAATTTTAAGACCAAAACCTTTCGAATTCTGGCTCAAAAAACCTGGGAAATCCAAACTTTGAAGTCTTAGAATTTCAGCCCCAAAATCCTGGGAATTTCAGTCCCAAAATTTGGGAATTTCAGCCCCAAATCCTGGGAATTTTTTCCCCAAAATCCTGGGAATTTTAAGACCCAAACCCTGGGAAATATGGCTCAAAAAAACTGGGAATTCGAAGCTTTGAGGTCTTAGAATTCCAACACAAAAATTCTGGGAATTTCACTCCCAAAATCCTGGGAATTTTATGACTTGAACCATTTAAATTCCTGCCCCAAACACGTGAGAATTCCAAGCTTAGAACTCGCAGAATTTCAGCCTGAAAACTCTGGGAATTCCAGGCCCCCAAATCCTGGGAATTTTAAGACCCAAAACCTCAGGAAATTCTGGCCCCAAAATCCTGGAAATTTTGGCCTCGAAATCCTGGAATACCCGGCCCCAAACTCCGGGAACTTCAGCCACAAAATCTGGAACTTTCATTCCCAAAATTCTGGGAATTTTATCCCCAACACTCTGGGAATTTCAGCCGCAAAATCTTTGGATTTTTAAGATCCAAACCCTGGGAATTTCTGCCCCAAAACTCTGGGAGATTTATCCCCAAATGATGATAATTTTATCTCCAAAATCCTGGGAACTTCAGTCCCAAAATTTGGGAATTTCAGTCCCAAAATCCTGGGAATTTTATCCACAAAATCTGGGAATTTAATTCCCTAAATCCTGGTAATTTTCTCCCAAAATTTGGGAAATTTATTCCCAAAATCCGGGGAATTTCATGAGCCAGGGACAACGGGCAGAGCTCGGTGACGCTGACCATGAACAGCCTCAAGGACGAGGATTCCGGCGCCTATTTCTGTGCCAAAAACACTGGTGGTGGTTATGATGCCTGGATTAATTATATTGATGGTTGTGACCCCATCCCCACCACCGTGTCCCCACCTGTCCCCAAATGTCCCCAGACCCTTCCCCCAAATCCCAACCCTTGACCCCGACCATGAACACTGACCCCAAATCTTTAGTGCTGGGCCCAACGTTGAGCTTTGAATCTGTTTGACTCTCGTTGATTCTGTTTGAATCTGGTTTCTAGAGAGATCCCATTGGGAAGTTGTCTGAGAAATTTCGCCTAAACCCAAACAAATAAATGAGGTGAAGGGTTGGGGATTTTGGGGAAGGGTCTGGGGACGTTTGGGGCCAGGTGGGGACGGGGCCAAAGCTGCCAACATCATCCACAGCAGCAATGCCAGCACAACAACTGTCCGCAGATTTGGCACAGAAATAGACACCAGAATCCTCCTCCTTGAGGTTGGTCATGGTCAGCGTCACCAAACTCTGCCCGTTGTCCCTGGAGATCCAGACCCGGCCCTTGAGCGACGCCCCGTAGAAGGTGTAACCTCCATTGCCCTGATCAGTGCCACGAACTCCAGCCCCTTCCCGGGGCTCTGCCGGATCCATCTCATTTCATAACCCCCAAAACTGAACCCGGAGCCGCGGCAGATCAGGGCCAGGGACCCCCCGGGGGGCTGGAGGTGTCCCCCGGGCTCCAGCAGGGTCACGGCCGCCTCATCCCAACCCCAAATCTTCACTGGTTCTGCCACAAACTCCTCTGGTTTATCTCCAATATTCAAAATGTACGGCCACGGCCTCGAGCTCCCTCCCGCTCCTCGCCCTCCTGGCCCTGCTGGCCCTGCCAGGTGGGTCCCGGGCGCCTCCGCAGCGCCACGCCCACCCCGGGCCACGCCCGAATCCGGCGCCTCATCCCCATCTCCCCTTGTTCCCGCAGGGCTCCGGGCGGCCGTGACCCTGCTGGAGTCCGGGGGGGACCTCCAGCCCCCCGGGGGGTCCCTGACTCTGCTCTGCCGCGGGTCTGGGTTTGATTTCGGGAGTTATGGAATGTTCTGGATCCGCCAGAGCCCCGGGAAGGGGCTGGAATGGGTCGCCAGTATCACCGCTTTTGGCAAGAGAGGTGCCCACACCTGGTACTCGCCGTCGGTGCAGGGCCGGGTCTCGATCTCCAGGGACAACGGGCAGAGCTCGGTGACGCTGACCATGAACAGCCTCAAGGACGAGGATTCTGGAATTTATTTCTGCGCCAGATGTTTTGGCAGTGGTCGCTATGGTTGGGATGGAGGTGCTGGCATCGGCGCTGGTTATGGTATTGACGCTGGTGCTGCCCCCAAGCCCCCATTGCTGCGTCCCCAAATGAACCAAAATTCCCACATTCTTCCCAACCCTTGACCCCGACCTTTAACACTGACCCCGGGTCCTTAGCCCTGAGGCCAAAATTGAGCTTTGAATCTCTTGGAGTCTGTTGGAATCTGTTTCCTAGTGGGATCCAGTTGGGCGGTGTCCAGCCGAATTTGCCCAAAACCAAGAGAAATAAATGAGGTCAAGGGTTGGGGTTTGGAAGAAGGGTCTGGGCAACAGGGACAGGAGGGGACGCAGGGACTGGGACGGGGCTCAAATCACCAACAGCGTAACCAGAACCAGCAGTAGCAGATTTGGCACAGAAATAGGCGCTGGAATCCTCGTCCTTGAGGCTGTTCATGGTCAGCGTCACCGAGCTCTGCCCGTTGTCCCTGGAGATCCTGAACCGGCCCTGCACTGACGGCGCGTAGGAGCTCCAACCCTCCTTCCTGATACTCCCAACGAATTCCAGCCCCTTCCCGGGGCTCTGGCGGATCCAGAACATGACGACACTCCCAACATTGAACCCAGAGGCGCGGCAGAGCAGAGTCAGGGACCCCCCGGGGGGCTGGAGGTCCCCCCCGGACTCCAGCAGGGTCACGGCCGCCCGGAGCCACAATAAACATAAAAACACAATAACCATTTTGTAACTTGAACTGGGCAGAGAATATTTAATTCTGCAACAGCAGTTGCTGTCAGAGCGCCACGCCCAACCTGGGCCACGCCCGGATCCGGCGCCTCATCCCCATCTCCCCTTGTTCCCGCAGGGCTCCGGGCGGCCGTGACCCTGCTGGAGTCCGGGGGGGACCTCCAGCCCCCCGGGGGGTCCCTGACTCTGCTCTGCCGCGCCTCTGGGTTCAATCTTGGAAGCCACGACATGTTCTGGATCCGCCAGAGCCCTGGGAAGGCGCTGGAATTCATTGCGGGTATCAGCTACAATGGTGGCAGAACCCGGTACGCGACGTCGGTGCAGGGACGGGTCAGGATCTCCAGGGACAACGGGCAGAGCTCGGTGACACTGACCATGAACAGCCTCAAGGACGAGGATTCTGGCGCCTATTTCTGCGCCAGATGTTTCAACAATGGTTGTGGTCCTGCTGGTGCTGCTGCTTTTGCAGACGATACCAGGTGTGCTTGCAAGCCCCCATTGTTGGATCCCCAAATATTGCAAAATTCCCACATTCTACCCCCAAATCCCAGCCATGAGCCTCAAAGCCCAGCAATTCTGTTCCAAACTCCTGGATCCTCTACCCAACTCTCGCCTTTCCCCCATTTTTGACCATTTCACCCAAACCCGCACTGGGTTCCCCAGTCCTGGATTGGCTGAGCTGACGCTGAGCCGATGCTGGGAGAAGCGGTTCAGTGTCAGATCTGGGCTGGGCTGGAGCCTTTGCTGAAATCCCTGAATTTATCTTTTTGAGTTGAGCTTGGCAGCAGAACCAGGCGAGGATTTGGGGTCAGTGGTGACCATTGGTGCAAACGGGGCAGACTGGGAACAAAGAGTCAGGATTGGGTCAAGGGCTGAGGGTTGGGGGAAAAAAATGGGAACATCTGAGTCTGAGTAATCGAGATGTGCTCAGAATATGAAATACCAGTCTCAGCAAAGCAACCAGGAATATGAGCACCGCCAAGCCAACTCCCATCAGAAGCCCTGGCACAGAAATAGGTGCCAGAATCCTCGTCCTTGAGGCTGTTCATGGTCAGTGTCACCGAGCTCTGCCCGTTGTCCCTGGAGATCCTGAACCGGCCCTTGACCGACGGCGTGTAGAAGGTTCTGCCATCCTTGTGGAAACTGGCAACAAATTCCAGTCCTTTCCCGGGTCTCTGGCGGTACCAGCCCATCCCAGATTCTCCAAAATCGAACCCAGACCCGCGGCAGAGCAGAGTCAGGGACCCCCCGGGGGGCTGGAGGTGTCCCCCAGACTCCAGCAGGGTCACGGCCGCCCGGAGCCCTGCGGGAACAAGGGGAGATGGGGATGGGAAAAGCTCAAACCATTGACCCCAAGTCCCGACTTCGTGTCCCAAATAATGCAGAGAACACAAAAAACTGTGCCTGGTTCAATGTCAATCAAGCCAGAGCCGTTTATTGCCTCTCGAAACATTGATTGTTTTTACCAATCATCTCTGATTCCACCGTCACCCATTACTTCATTGGAGGCTCTGCTCTCGAATTTGTTCTCCAGAACTTCGCCCTAAAGGAGCAGATTTGGGTCAGCGCTGGGGGTTGGTGTCAGCCGGGGCAGGTTTGGCCCAACACCGCGGGATTGTGGCCGCTGCCCTGAGCATTCCCCAGGGTCACCCAAATCTCAGCCACCGGCACCAAACCACCATAAAGAGCAGAAACAGTAGCACCCAGACCAGCACCAGTATAGGAGGATTTGGCACAGAAATAGGCGCCAGAATCCTCGTCCTTGAGGCTGTTCATGGTCAGTGTCACCGAGCTCTGCCCGTTGTCCCTGGAGATCCTGACCCGTCCCTTGACTGATGGTGTGTAGTAGGTGCTGCCAGCGCAATCAATCCCAGCGACGATTTCCGGCGTCTTCCCGGGGCTCTGTCGAGCCCAGAACATTCCAAAACTCCCGAAATCGAATCCAGACCCGCGGCAGAGCAGAGTCAGGGACCCCCCGGGGGGATGGAGGTCTCCCCTGGACTCCAGCAGGGTCACCACCACCTGGAGCTTAAATAAACACAAATATCACAAAAAGCACTTAGTAATTCTAAGTGGGTAGATTCATTAATTCTAAATAACAAGGAGCTGCCACAGCGCCACGCCCACCCTGGGCCACGCCCGGATCCGGCGCCTCATCCCCATCTCCCCTTGTTCCGCGGGAGTCCGGGCTGTACGTGACCCTGCTGGAGTCGGGGGACCTCCAACCCCGGGGGTCCCTGACTCTGCTCTGCCGCGGGTCCTGGTTCAATTTTGGGAATTACGGAATGAATTGGATACGGCAGAGCCCCGGGAAGGCGCTGGAATTTGTCGCTGGGATCAGGAATGATGGCGGCTACACGGCCTACGCGCCGTCGGTGCAGGGCCGGGTCACGATCTCCAGGGACAACGGGCAGAGCTCGGTGACACTGACCATGAACAGCCTCAGGGACGAGGATTCCGGCGCCTATTTCTGTGCCAAATCCTTTTACAGTTGTTGGTTCACAGATTGTGGTGTTGGTACTCATGTTGGTGGCTTTGGCCCCCTCCCCACCTGTCCCCAAATCTCCCCAAACCCTTTTCCCCCAAACCCCAACCCTTGACACCATTCCTGTCCCCGTGGCCCAGCCTGGAACTGGTTCTGCCCCAAATCTCCACCCCTGACCCCGATCTCCATTCTCTGCCCCGCATCCTGACTCTCGGTGCCAATTTTTGGGGGGAATCCCTCAGGGTTTGGTGCCCACAGGGGAGGTTTGGTGCCGCTGGCTGAGATTTGGGGTGACCCAGCGGAATGCTCAGGGCAAGGCCACGAGTGAAGGGAGCGGCAATGTGGGGTGAAAGGCGGAGATTGGGGTGAGATGGGCCCAGCTGGGGGGAGAGTCGAGAGCTGGGGCAGCGCTGGGGGAGTTTGGGGAGAACGGCCGAGATTGGAAGGCCAGGGCTGGGATTTGGGGAAGAATGTGGGAATTTCAGGATATTTGTGGGGTCAGCAATGTGGGCTTGGGACCACAACCGGCATCACCAATATAAGCAACCTGTTCACCCCAATTACTGCTGGAACCCTTGGCACAGAAATAGGAGCCGGAATCCTCGTCCTTGAGGCTGTTCATGGTCAGCGTCACCGAGCTCTGCCCGTTGTCCCTGGAGATCCTGAACCGGCCCCGCACCGACGGGGAGTAGTCGGTGTCGTCATCATAGTCAATCCCTGCGACGTATTCCAGCCCCTTCCCGGGGCGCTGTCGAACCCAGTACAGGTTGTGGTTCCCGAAATCGAACCCGGAGGCGCGGCAGAGCAGAGTCAGGGACCCCCCGGGGGGCTGGAGGTCCCCCCCGGACTCCAGCAGGGTCACGGCCGCCCGGAGCCCTGCGGGAACAAGGGGAGATGGGGATGAGGCGCCGGATCCGGGCGTGTTGGGGTTAAATTGAATTTGAACCCAAACATATTGAATTATTCACCCAACTGATGATAATAATTGATCTCAATTAACTTTAATTATAATCCTGCTTACCGAGAGTCTTTAGCCTTGATAAAATCCATTCATAAGAATAAAAATATGAATGAAAAAAAATAGAACAAATCAATTAAATTCTGCCCAATAATTTCAGTGTTTTTTTAAATGGGTTGTCCTTAATTATCAGCACTAATGACTCCATTCACCCACCCTAATTAATGCCCCCACCTGGTGCCGAGAGCTGCAGCTGCAGCAAAACCCGAAATTTGGGGCCGACTTGTGGCTTTTTGGGGAAGTCCCCAAAGGGGCTGTTCTGTCTCCAAAAGAAGAAAACCTGAGCTGGGGGGGTTTGGGTTCATCTCACCCAATTTCATTTCTTTCTTGAAAATTACAGTTATTTTAATAATTTTCTACAATTTTTAAATTTGGGTTTTATTCAATTTACAGGACTTTAGAGACTTGTTGCTTTTATCTGAATTATTTTCATTGTTTTGCTTAATATTTGTTGTTACTGTTGTTTTATTGTATGTTTTAATTTTTTATGGTCTTTTAAGATTCTTTAGAGCATTTTTAAACAGTATTGAGTATTACTATTAATTACTTTTCTTTCATTGGCAGAATTTTCTTAATTCCCTTTCTGATGATTCTTATCTTCATTTTTATTTTCATTAATTTCTCTTGATATTGAAGAATTTGCCTTGGTATTTGCTAATTTTATATTGATAACTGGAAAATGAATGGAGCAGAGTGAGGTGGAGGTGTGGCAATAATTAATTAATGAATCAGGGTCAATTGGAGGGGTTGGGGTTTAAAGGCACTGCCAAACTGGGGTGGAGATTTGAGAACAAACCAGTGGAGTTTGGATTTGGTGAGGATTTGGGGACGGGATGGGGCGGCTGTGACCCTGCCCTTGATGTGACCTTGAACACTGACCCCGGGTTCTTATCCTGAGCCCAAATTTGGGCTTTGAATCTGTGGGAATCTCTTCAAACCTGTTGGAATCTGATTCCTAGAGGGATCCAAACGGGAGGGATCCCCCGAATTTGCCGGGAAACAAAACAAATAAAAGCTTCAAGGTCTGGTCAGGGGAAAGGAACTGGAGACAACTGTGGAGAGCTGAGGACACAGCGACAGGGAAAGGGACAAAACCGTCAATAAAACTCGCAACACCGTAACTGCGACCAGAATCCTTGGCACAGAAATAGGCGCCGGAATCCTCGTCCTTGAGGCTGTTCATGGTCAGCGTCACCGAGCTCTGCCCGTTGTCCCTGGAGATCCTGAACCGGCCCCGCACTGACGGCGCGTACCGGGTGTCTCTGCCGTCGGTGCTGACACCCGCGAGCCACTCCAGTCCTTTCCCGGGGCTCTGGTGGATCCAGAACATTCCATAATCCCCGAAATTGAATCCAGACGCTTGGCAGAGCAGAGTCAGGGACCCCCCGGGGGGCTGGAGGTCCCCCCCGGACTCCAGCAGGGTCACGGCCGCCCGGAGCCCTGCGGGAACAAGGGGAGATGGGGATGAGGCGCCGGATCCGGGCCTGGCCCTGCTGATGCAGGAACAAAACTCCCTACCCAGTTCAAATTACAAAGTGTTTATTGTGATATTTGTGTTTATTGTGGCTCCAGGTGGCCGTGACCCTGCTGGAGTCCGGGGGAGACCTCCAGCCCCCCGGAGGGGTCCCTGACTCTGCTCTGCCGCGGGTCTGGATTTGATTTTGGGAATTACGCCATGTACTGGATCCGCCAAAACCCGGGAAGGCGCTGGAATACGTTGCCAGCATCTACAACAGTGGCTACACCAACTACGCGCCATCGGTGCAGGGTCGGTTCAGGATCTCCAGGGACAACGGGCAGAGCTCAGTGACACTGACCATGAACAGCCTCAGGGACGAGGATTCCGGTGCCTATTTCTGCGTTAAATCTGCTGGTGCTGCTGCTCATTATGACAATGTTGATGCTTTTGGCCAATTCCCCTCCTGTCCCCAAATCTCCCCAGGACCTTCCCCCAACCTCCAGTCCTTCAACGCTTTATTTGTTTTGGATTTACAACAAATTAGGGGGGGGCACATTCCAATGGGCCGTTCTAGGAAACAGATTCCAACAAATTCAAAGGTCGACTTTGGTCCCAGCTCTGCAGAGCTGAAATCAGAGTTCAAGGTTGGGGCCAAGGGCTGGGATTTGGGAATAGCCTGGCGATATTTGGGGACAGGTGAGTACCTGGGGACTGGGACGGGGCCAAAAGCATCAGCAGCATAAGCACCAGAACAACAACCATCAGCATTTTTGGCGCAGAAATAGGCGCCGGAATCCTCGTCCTTGAGGCTGTTCATGGTCAGTGTCACCGAGCTCTGCCCGTTGTCCCTGGAGATCCTGAACCGGCCCCGCACCGATGGTGTGTACCACGTGCTGCCGCTCTTATTGATCTCTGCGAGCCATTCCGGCGCCTTCCCGGGTTTTTGGCGAAGCCAGAACATGGCAACACTCCCGAAATCGAACCCAGAGGCGCGGCAGAGCAGAGTCAGGGACCCCCCGGGGGGCTGGAGGTCCCCCCCGGACTCCAGCAGGGTCACGGCCGCCCGGAGCCCTGCGGGAACAAGGGGAGATGGGGATGAGGCGCCGGATCCGGGCGTGTTGGGGTTAAATTGAGTTTGAACCCAAATATATTCGATTATCCACCTTAATGATGGTAATCATTAACCCCAATTCACTTTAATTATAACCCTGTGTACTGATAATTATTTGATTTGATGTAATACAATTATTTGTACAAAAATAAGAATGAAAAAAAATGAAATAATAAATTCAATTAGTCCAAATAACTTAAGAGGGTTTTTTTTTCAGTCCTCTTTATTTATGAGCACTAATGACTCTAATTAGCTGCACTAATTTCTGCCCCCAGCAGGTGCCGGCAGCTGCTGCTGCAGTGAAAACAAAACCCGAAATTTGGAGCCATTTTGGGCCTTTTGTGGCTTTTTGGGGAAGTCCCCAAGGGGCGGTTCTGGCTCAAAAATGAGAAAAACCCGAGAATGAAAAGTTTGGGTTCATTTCATTAATTTCTTGTTAATTGGAGTGCTTTTCTTAATTTCCAGTGATTTTTAAATACTGCTTTTAGTCAGTTTATAGGAGTTGGGGGATTTTTTGATTGTACTTGATTTTATCTTCATTATTTTCCTAAAATTTGGTTAGCATTTGCTGCCAGTGCTGTTTTATTATTTTTCAGATGACCTCTGAGCTGTGCCTGAAAATCTGCAGGTCGGGCTCGGTCACCCACGGTCTGTGAATTGCTGAATCACCTGGATACAATAAATAGCATTTTAAATAATAAATCAATTGCTGAATTATCTGGATACAATAAACAGCAATTTTAACGAGCAAATCGGAGTCTCGCACCCCTCGTTTCAACTCTCACACTCCACCTGAGGTTTTCAGTGCTCTAAAACCCCAAACTCCACAATTAACAAAAATCCACTGATTAATTAATTGCTTCTCTCTGCTCAATATATTGCCCAATTAATGACTTGGTTAACGACCCCCAAACCCCCAGGACCCCAACCCCGGCACATCCCGGCCACGGCCTCGAGCTCCCTCCCGCTCCTCGCCCTCCTGGCCCTGCTGGCCCTGCCAGGTGGGTCCCGGGCGCCTCCGCAGCGCCACGCCCACCCCGGGCCAGGCCCGGATCCGGCGCCTCATCCCCATCTCCCCTTGTTCCCGCAGGGCTCCGGGCGGCCGTGACCCTGCTGGAGTCCGGGGGGGACCTCCAGCCCCCCGGGGGGTCCCTGACTCTGCTCTGCCGCGGGTCTGGATTTGATTTCGGGAGTTTCGGAATGTACTGGGTTCGCCAGAGCCCCGGGAAGGGGCTGGAATGGCTCGCGGGGATCAACAACAATGGTGGCAGCACCTACTACGCACCGTCAGTCAAGGGTCGGGTCACGATCTCCAGGGACAACGGGCAGAGCTCGGTGACGCTGACCATGAACAGCCTCAAGGACGAGGATTCTGGTGCCTATTTCTGTGCCAAACGTGCTTATGCTGGTGCTGGTTGGGCTGGTGCTGCTTATGCTGGTTATGGTGGTTTGGTGCCGACAGAGGAGGTTTGATGCCCGTGGCTCAGGTTTGGGTGACCCAGAGGAATCCTCAGTGTAACGGCCACAAACCCGCGGTGTTGGCCCAAAGCAGCCACACCTGACACCGACCCCAATGGTGCCGACAGGGGAGGTTTGTTTCCACCCTAAAACTCAACTCAAACAGACAGAAATTCAGGGATTTTGGCAAAGGCTCCTGTCCGGCCACAGATCCAGCACGGAACCGATTCTCCGCGTGCTGGCTCGTCGTCAGCTCAGCCACTCAAGGGCCAGGAGAGCTGGTGGAGATTGGGGAGAAATGGCAAAAACTGGGGGGAAAATCGAGAGTTGGGACTGCTCTGGGGGAAATTGGGTTAGTATGGCCAAGATTTGAGGGCAAGGGCTGGGATTTGGGGGAACAGTGCGGGAATTCTGAGATATGTGAAGAGCCAGCAGTGGGGATTTGGAACCGCAACCAGCACCGTAACCAAAATCAGCATCATCAGCGCCAGTACTTCTGGCACAGAAATAATTGCCGGAATCCTCGTCCTTGAGGCTGTTCATGGTCAGCGTCACCGAGCTCTGCCCGTTGTCCCTGGAGATCCTGAACCGGCCTCGCACTGATGGTGCGTACCAGGTGTCTCCACCATTACCAATCCCCGCAAGCCATTCCAGCCCCTTCCCGGGGCTCTGCCTAACCCAGCTCATGGGGTAACTCCCGAAATCAAATCCAGACCCGTGGCAGAGCAGAGTCAGGGACCCTCCGGGGGGCTGGAGGTCCCCCCCAGACTCCAGCAGGGCCACAGCCGCCTGGAGTAGTTTGGGAGTACGAGGTCAGGGATGGCATTAACAGCTGGGATTTGGGCAATGGATTTCAGGATTTTGGAAGATTTGGGAGTCAGGCAATGGGGGCTTGGGATCACCAGTAGCAGCATAACCTCAATAACAAACAGTGGTTAAACATTCGGCACAGAAATTGACACCAAAATCCACATGGCTGAGGCTGAGGTGGGGATGAGAAAAGCTCTAGCTCGCCCAGCCTTTGATTGGCCGAGCTGACGACGATCCAGCACTTGGAGAATCGGTTCTGTGCTGGATCTGGGGCCGGACAGGAGCCTTTGCCAAAATCCCTGATTTCTATCTTTTTGAGTTGAGTTTTAGAGTGGAAACAAACCTCCCCTGTCGGCACCATTGGGGTCGGTGTCAGGTGTGGCTGCTTTGGGCCAACACCGCGGGTTTGTGGCCGTTACACTGAGGATTCCTCTGGGTCACCCAAACCTGAGCCACGGGCATCAAACCTCCCCTGTCGGCACCAAACCACCAAAACCAGCACCAGCAGCACCAGCCAAACCAGCACCACCATCAGGAGATTTGGCACAGAAATAGGCGCCGGAATCCTCATCCTTGAGGCTGTTCATGGTCAGTGTCACCGAGCTCTGCCCGTTGTCCCTGGAGATCGTGACCCGGCCTTTGACCGACGGCGCGTACCAGGAATTGGCACCAGAGCTGCTGATGGCTGCAATGACTTCCATTGTCTTCCCGGGGCTCTGGCGAACCCAGCCCATCCCAAATTGACCGAAATCGAACCCGGAGGCGCGGCAGAGCAGAGTCAGGGACCCCCGAAGGCTGGAGGTCCCCGGACTCCAGCAGGGTCACGACCGCCCGGAGCCCTCTGCGGGAACAAGGGGAGATGGGGATGAGGCGCCGGATCCGGGCGTGGCCCGGGGTGGGCGTGGCGCTGCGGAGGCGCCCGGGACCCACCTGGCAGGGCCAGCAGGGCCAGGAGGGCGAGGAGCGGGAGGGAGCTCGAGGTCATGGCCGGGATGTGCCGGGGTTGGGGTCCTGGGGGGTTTGGGTGTTGTTAACCAGCCAGTGATTGGACTATGAATGGAAAAGGGGCAAGACAATGAGTTAATTAACAGATAAAGATTAATTGTAGTGTTCTTAGGGTTTTAAGAAGTTGGAACTCCTTGGTTGAGATTTCAAATCAAACCAGTGGAGATTGGTGCAGAACTGGTGAAGATTTGGGCATGGGATGAGGCCGCCTCCAGCCCCCCGGGGGGCTCCTGACTCTGCTCTGCCGCGCCTCCGGATTCAATTTTGGGAGTTTCTACATGAGCTGGGTGAGACAAAGACCCGGGAATGCGCCGGAATGGCTCGCGGGGATCAGCAATGGTGGCAGCACCTGGTACACACCGTTGGTTCAGGATCTCCAGGGACAACGGGCAGAGCTCGGTGACGCTGACCATGAACAGCCTCAAGGACGAGGATTCCGGCGCCTATTTCTGTGCCAAAGATGCCGGTGGCAGTGCTGGTTGGGCTGATGCTAATTACATTGATGGTTTTGACCCCATTTCTACCACTGTGTCTCCACCTGTCCCAAATATCCCCAGACCCTTCCCCCAAATCCCAACCTTTGACCCCAAACATGAACACTGACCCTGAGTCTTTAGCGCTGTGCCCAACGTTGAGCTTTTGCTCAAAGCTTTTAGGAGCAAAGTTGGAGTCCAGGGCCGAGTGTTGAGTCTTGGGGTGAAGTCGTCAAAGCTTCGGAGAAATGGGCAAGAGTTGGGTCAAGGGTTGGGATTGGCAGAAAAGGTCACGAGGGTCAGAGCATCTGTGGGGGGACAGAACCAGCACCAGCAGCAGCACCAGCATAACCACTATCCCATTTGGCACAGAAATAAATTCCGGAATCCTCGTCCTTGAGGCTGTTCATGGTCAGCGTCACCGAGCTCTGCCCGTTGTCCCTGGAGATCCTGAACCGGCCCTTGACTGACGGCGCGTAGAAGGTGTTGGCACCATTATCGTTGATACTCGCAACGAATTCCAGTCCCTTCCCGGGGCTCTGGCGGATCCACCACATCCCGTAGCTCCCGAAATTGAATCCAGACCCGCGGCAGAGCAGAGTCAGGGACCCCCCGGGGGGCTGGAGCTCCCCCCCAGACTCCAGCAGCGTCAGGGCCACCAGGAGCCGAAACAAGCACAAATATGACAATAAACACTTTGTAACTCTAAGTGGGTAGATTCTTTAATTCTGTTTTACCAGGAACCCCCAGAGTGCCACGCCCACCCCAAGCCACGCCCGGATCCGGCGCCTCATCCCCATCTCCCCTTGTTCCCGCAGGGCTCCGGGCGGCCGTGACCCTGCTGGAGTCCGGGGGGGACCTCCAGCCCCCCGGGGGGTCCCTGACTCTGCTCTGCCGCGCCTCCGGGTTCAATTTCGGGAGTTATGGAATGGGCTGGATGCGCCAGAGACCCGGGAAGGGGCTGGAATTTGTCGCCAGTATCCACAAGAGTGATGGCAGAACCTGGTACGGGTCGTCATTGCAGGGCCGGTTCAGGATCTCCAGGGACAACGGGCAGAGCTCGGTGACGCTGACCATGCACAGCCTCAAGGACGAGGATTCTGGTTCCTATTTCTGCATCAAATGTTCTGACACTGGATGTTACAGTGGTTATGGTGCTGCTCATGCTGGTTATATTGGCTGTACTGTTTGTAGTCCCAAGCCCTCATAGCTTGCCCCACTAATGTCACAAAATTCCCACATTCTTCTCCCAAATCCCAGCCCTGAGTCTCAAATCTCGGCCATTCTCCCCCAAATTCCTCCATTCTTTCCCCAACTCTCGACTTTCCCCCAATTTTCACCATTTCACCCAAAGGTCGTCTGGCTCCCCCAGCCTTTGATTGGCCGAGCTGACATGGAGTTGGCACTTGGAGCAGCGGTTCTGTGCCGGATCTGTGGCCGGACAGGAGCCTTTGCCAAAATCCCTGAATTTCTGTCTCTTTGAGTTGAGTTTTAGGGTGGAAACAAACCTCCCCTGTCGGCACCATTGGGGTCGGTGTCAGGTGTGGCTGCTTTGGGCCAACACCGCGGGTTTGTGGCCGTTACACTGAGGATTCCTCTGGGTCACCCAAACCTGAGCCACGGGCATCAAACCTCCCCTGTCGGCACCAAACCACCAAAACCAGCACCAGCAGCACCAGCCAAACCAGCACCACCATCAGCAGATTTGGCACAGAAATAGGCGCCGGAATCCTCGTCCTTGAGGCTGTTCATGGTCAGTGTCACCGAGCTCTGCCCGTTGTCCCTGGAGATCCTGAACCGACCCTTGACTGACGGCGCGTACCAGGTGCTGCCACCATTGCTGTTGATCCCCGCGAGCCATTCCAGCGCCTTCCCGGGGCTCTGGCGGACCCAGTACATCTCGAAACTCCCAAAATTGAATCCAGACCCGTGGCAGAGCAGAGTCAGGGACCCCCCGGGGGGCTGGAGGTGTCCCCCGGACTCCAGCAGGGTCACGGCCGCCCGGAGCCCTGTGGGAACAAGGGGAGATGGGGATGAGAAAATCTCAAACCATTGATCTACCTTGAGGAAGAGGAAAAGAGAACCGAGAGGAGACACAAAGGACGGTGAACGAGGACTCAAGTTCCAGATGGAAGGAGAATGAGGAGACACAGAGAGTTTGGGGCGAACCCCAAAACCCCCAATCAATCTCCATCTGTTTATTAATTAATGGCATATGTCCGTGTGCCCTTCTCCATCAATTGTGCCTGAATTTATTATTTCTTTCTCTTTTTATTCCAGTTTCCCTTCCACCCTCGCAGTTTCAGGCCTGCCTTACATTTGCTCCTGATCCGATCTCACAGCAGAAATGAGAGCGCTGGAATTGGCAAATCTAAACCACCACATTGAGTGGGGCATTGGCCGGGAAACGAACCGAAATCACGGCAATGGGTAACCGTGGGTACACGCCTAATTAACCTTCTGTAAAACATTGCCAGAGATATTGACACTAATTGCTGTGCACTAATTGATGTAATGAGCGATTGTGATGCAGTCAGTGAGTGGAGATGGCGCTTTGTGAAGAGCGAATAAACTGGAGAAGGCGCAGGATGAAGCGGCGGCCATCTTTATTCTGTTCATGTGTGTGTGTGACACGAGCGAGCGACGGTGACAGAGCTGGGGCTGAGCTCTGGGGGAGGGGCCTGGGGACAGCTGGGGACAGCTGGGGACAGCTGGGGACTGGTGGGGACTCAACAATGGGTGAGGGGACACCACCAGTATTGTCATTCTAACCCCAAGCAGCACCAGTAAGAGCAGTGGGAGATTTGGCACAGAAATAAATTCCAGAATCCTCGTCCTTGAGGCTGTTCATGGTCAGCGTCACCGAGCTCTGCCCGTTGTCCCTGGAGATCCTGAACCGGCCCTTGGCTGACGGCGCGTAGTAGGTGCTGCCATCCTTGTTGATACTTGCAACGAATTCCAGCGCCTTCCCGGGTCTCTGGCAGATCCACAACATCCCGAAACTCCTGAAATTGAACCCGGACCCGCGGCAGAGCAGAGTCAGGGACCCCCCGGGGGGCTGGAGGTCCCCCCCAGACTCCAGCAGGGTCACGGCCGCCCGGAGCCCTGCGGGAACAAGGGGAGATGGGGATGAGGTGCCGGATCCGGGCATGGCCCTGGTGTTGCAGAATTAAATGTTATCTATCCAGTTCACGTTACAAAGTGTTCATTGTGTTTTTTATATTTATTGTGGCTCCGGGCGGCCGTGACCCTGCTGGAGTCTGGGCGGTACCTCCAGCCCCCCGGGGGGTCCCTGACTCTGCTCTGCCGCGCCTCTGGATTCAATTTCAAGAGTTATAACATGGCGTGGATCCGCCAGAGCCCCGGGAAGGCGCTGGAATGGCTCGCAGAGATCAGTTACAGTGGTGGAGAAATCTGAGTGCAGCTGTCAGTCAAGGGCCGGTTCAGGATCTCCAGGGACAACGGGCAGAGCTCGGTGACACTGACCATGAACAGCCTCAAGGACGAGGATTCCGGCACCTATTTCTGTGCCAAATCTGCTGGTAGTGGTTCTGGTTGGGCTTTTGCTCGTTATGTTGATGATTTTGGACCCCTCCCTCTCACTGTCTTGTCCCCCGACCCCAAATGTCCCCAGGCCCTTCCCTTAAATCGCAACCCTTGACTCCGACTTTGAACACTGAGCTCGGGCTTTTGAGCTGGGCCCAAAGTTTAGATTTAGCTCAAACTGTTTTAGAACAAAGTCGGGATCCAGGTCCGAGTGTTGATGTTTTGGATGAAGTGGCCAAAGGTTTGGAGGAACATCCGAGAGTTGGATCAAGGGTTGGGATTGGCAGAAAAGATCAGGAGGGTTCAGGGCAACTGGGGTGGGACAGAACCAGCATCAACATAACCATCAACGTAACCGCTGGCATGTTTGGCACAGAAATAGGCACCGGAATCCTTGTCCTTGAGGCTGTTCATGGTCAGCGTCACCGAGCTCTGCCCGTTGTCCCTGGAGATCCTGAACCGGCCCTGCACCGACGGATTGAGGTCGTTGGTGTCGTCATTGTCGATACTCGCAATGAATTCCGGTGCCTTTCCAGTTCTTTGGCGGATCCACAGCATTCCATAACTCCCAAAATCGAAGCCGGAGGCGCGGCACAGCAGAGTCAGGGACACTCCACGGGTCCTTGTTCCCGCAGGGCTCCGGGCGGCCGTGACCCTGCTGGAGTCTGGGGGGGACCTGCAGCCCCCCGGGGGGTCCCTGACTCTGCTCTGCCGCGGCTCTGGGTTCAATTTTGGAGAATTTGGGATGGGCTGGTACCGCCAGAGACCCGGGAAAGGACTGGAATTTGTTGCCAGTTTCCACAAGGATGGCAGAACCTTCTACACGCCGTCGGTCAAGGGCCGGTTCACGATTTCCAGGGACAACGGGCAGAGCTCGGTGACGCTGACCATGAACAGCCTCAAGGACGAGGATTCTGGCACCTATTTCTGTGCCAGGGCTTCTGATGGGAGTTGGCTTGGTGGTGCTCATATTCCTGGTTTTGTTGCTGAGACTGGTATTTCATATTCTGCGCACATCTCGACTACTCAGACTCAGATGTTCCCATTTTTTTCCCCCAGCCCTCAGCCCTTGACCCAATCCTGACCCTTTGTTCCCCGTCTGCCCCGTTTGCACCAATGGTCACCACTGGCCCCAAATCTTCGCCTGGTTCTGCCGCCAAGCTCAACTCAAAAAGATAAATTCAGGGATTTCAGCAAAGGCTCCAGCCCAGCCCAGATCTGACACTGAACCGCTTCTCCCAGCATCGGCTCAGCGTCAGCTCAGCCAATCCGGGACTGGGGAACCCAGTGCGGGTTTGGGTGAAATGGTCAAAAATTGGGGAAAGGCGAGAGTTGGGCAGAGGATCCAGGAGTTTGGAACAGAATTGCTGGGCTTTGAGGCTCATGGCTGGGATTTGGGGGTAGAATGTGGGAATTTTGCAATATTTGGGGAGCCAACAATGGGGGCTTGCAAGCACACCTGGTATCGTCAGCAAAAGCAGCAGCACCAGCAGGACCACAACCATTGTTGAAACATCTGGCTCAGAAATAGGCGTAGAATCCTCGTCCTTGAGGGCTGTTCATGGTCAGTGTCACCGAGCTCTGCCCGTTGTCCCTGGAGATCGAGACCCGTCCCTGCACTGACGGGCGCTGGCGTGCCGGGTTCTGCCACCATTGTAGCTGATACCCGCTAGCGAATTCCAGCGCCTTCCCAGGGCTCTGGCGGATCCAGAACTTGTCGTGGCTCCCAAGATTGAACCCAGAGGCGCGTAGAGCAGAGTCAGGGACCCCCGGGGGCTGGAGGTCCCCCGAACTCCAACAGGGTCACGGCCACCTGGACCCACAATAAACACAAATATCACAATAAACACTTTGTAACCTGAACTGGGTAGGGAGTTTTGTTTCTGCATCAGCAGGGCCACGCCCGGATCCGGCGCCTCATCCCCATCTCCCCTTGTTCCCGCAGGGCTCCGGGCGGCCGTGACCCTGCTGGAGTCCGGGGGGGACCTCCAGCCCCCCGGGGGGTCCCTGACTCTGCTCTGCCGCGCCTCTGGGTTCGATTTTGGGAGCAGCCACATGGCCTGGTTCCGCCAGAGCCCCGGGAAGGGAGTGGAATTTGTTGCAGGGATTACTGCCAACGGTGGAGACACCCAGCAGGCGCCGTCAGTCAAGGGGAGCTTTAGGATCTCCAGGGACAACGGGCAGAGCTCGGTGACACTGACCATGAACAGCCTCAAGGACGAGGATTCTGGAATTTATTTCTGTGCCAAACATGCTGCTGGTGGCGCTGGCTGGGCTGTTGCCGCTCATCTTTACGGTTTTGTCCCCATCCCTCTCACTGTGTCCCCACCCATCCTCAAATGTCCCCAGCTCCTTCCCCCAGATCCCAAACTTTGGCTGTTTTGAGGGTTGGATGTTGGACGGTCACTGGACAGATTTAGGAGTTGCTATTTTCTGTTCTTTAGGTTTGTATTTTATTGTAAGGCGTGGGTGTAAAAGAGAGTGCAGAGCATGGAGAGTGATGAGAGCAAGGGGGAAATAGAGAGCTCGGAGAGAGAGAGAGGTTAGAGGTAAGAGATTAGAGGTAAGAGGTGAGAGAGAGATTTTTCATTTACAATGAAATAAGTATTCTTCTATGATGAATATTCTAATTGCCATTAACCAATCTAATACAATACACTAATTTCCTAATATTTGCATCCAACCTATAGGAATCACTAAATGACCATGTTTTATGG